>LOJH01047072.1:1301-13880 GCA_001685095.1 Ellobius talpinus
AGTCCCGCATGCCACGCTAAGCTTATGCTGTAGACGTTGAAAACGAAGCCAGGGCCACCTTAACAAACACCGTAGACTAGGCAGGGGGCTAAACAGTAGAAATGGTTCTTCTCACTAGTGAGAGAATTTGCTGGCAGGGTTGGTTTCTTCAGAGGCCTCTCTCTTTGTTCAGTAGATGGCTGTGCTTTCCGTGTGTCTCCATACTGTCTTCCCTCTGTGTGTCAATGTCTGCATTTCCTTTCTCATAGAGACGTCAGTCAGAATGGGGTAGCATTCGCCCTTATGACCTCTTTCTAGCTTAATTATCCTTTTAATACCCACTCTTCAATACTGACTCATTCTAAGATACTGGGGGTTGGACGACTGTATACAAATTGGGAGGGGCACAATTTAGCCCATAGCACGAGCCATTAAATGAGTTTAAGAGGGGAAGGATATGAACAGATTCTACACTTCTGACACCTTCCTGGTGACCGTGTGTAGGATGGATTGAAGAGGGACAAAACCAGACATCTGAATGCTTGTTCAAGGCTTTGGGGATTGTCCAGGCAAGATGGTTATACTACAACCAACATGGAAGATTCTGGGACCCTACAACATGTAAGGAATTCTTGCTACAAACATGTATAAAATCCCACAGTAGCAGAATCATCTCTATACCCTCTCATTCAGCTGTGAGATAATCAACCTGGAGACACCACCCCATGACACAGGTTGAAGGCACACCTCTACATGGACCCCTTATTTGTACACTTCAGAGGCCAGTTACAAGTCTTAGGTTGTCCTTGTGAGTTCCTGGGTGTTTCCCTAGTCCCAGCTTTCTCCATAATCCTATAATGGCTCCCTCTATTAAGATATCTCTTTCATTGTTCTTGCTCTCCATCTTACCCCGCCCAATGTACCCAGATCTTACCTATTTTCCCTTTCATATGTTTCCCTCCTAGGGTCCTCCTTTGGCCACTCAAAAAGAAATTGATCCAAGATTAATAGATAAAGTTAGTGTTCTAGAAAAAGCTCTTCTTTTATGATACTTAAATTCATAATATTTAAACACAACCACATCATGTCATGTTAATTATAGATTTTTATGTTACTCCTCTGCCCTTTTTTGGGTCAGAAATGTTCTAGGACCCTATATAGCTACTCCAAAAGGTGGTTAGACTAGTTCTTTGCTTGTCATCAATAATCAATATTATTATTCATTATAAATATTGATTATAGAGAGTAATTATTGATATAAATATTGACTAAATATCAGTATATACTATTGATTCTTATTAATTTCATAATCATTACAATATTATTCATAATTTTTCCAATCATCTTCAGACTTTTAACTATCCACATTCCTTGCAGCCCTTAGAGAGGTTTACATGTTTTTTTATTAGCCAAAAAAGGGGAGTTGCTGAGAGGTGCTGGTAGCAATGGCTTTACCAGAGGCCACTGAAAATATACAGTATATGACAACTGATATACATAAGGTCGACCCACCAGACAAGCAACTATCTGGTGAAAAGAATCTCATGAAGCAAGGCTTCTGAGATTATTGCCTATGTATAACTTTGTCTCTATCTGTAATTTTTCTCATGTGCCACCAAAAATCAGCTATGGCTATTTCCCCACTGTCTGTGTGTTTATCTTGTAAAATTATTCCACCTATTTGACACATGTATAGCTGTGAATGGTCAGGAAGATGATTTCTGCTTATGTTGTATAATTCTGATGAGTAGAAATAATACTAGAATACTTTTCATTACTGAGACTGACACAGAAAAGTAATTGTATTCTCAGTGATAAAGACAGCTAATTTTAGACTTTAGAACAAATTCAAAGCAAACTGGTTGCCCCTGGAGACAAATATATGCAAGGTCAATTCCCCAGGTGTTTATTGCTGATTCAAGGTCAGGCATGGAACAACTTTTGTAGACTTAACTTTCTCAGCAATGGATTTTCTGCACGTATTCCCAACCTCAAGGTTCAGCCAACTAACTGTTTATTGTTTAAGTCCTGAATTTCAGTGTCACTTTCTGTCTGGGAACCCTGACCACTTAGAGCTAATGCACAGCCAAGTGTTACTCACTGGCCAGACAATAAGACCTCCTTAGCCTGAGAAAAACTGTGTGATCAGTTTGGTTCTGTTTATTATTGTTTATTTAAGAAGTGCTGTCTAACCCTGAAGGTGTGATTCCTATTTGTTCCGAGGCTTTGCTGTAGTAGGAGATGTGAGAGAAATGTGTGTGGGGGTGTGTGTGCTAATGGGGAGATGTAGCTGAGTGTGCAGAGATGCCGCTGAGTGGTTGGAGAGGCAAAGGAAACATAGCTGCATAGAAGAGAGATTCGTGTGTAGATGTATGTGGAGGGAGAAGTATACAGCTGTGTGGAGAGAGGTGTGGCTGGGTACAGAAGACATGGGAAGGTATGCAGCTATGTGGAGAATGTGGGGAGAATTTAACTGTATGTAAAGAGATGTAACTGTGTAGAGCTGTGTGGCTGTGTAGGAGAGAGGCATATGTATGTAAAGAGAGATATGTAACTGTATGTAAAGAGATATAACTATAAAGAGAGATTGTCAAGAGAGAGAGATTATTTAAAAATGAAGTAAAAGAGAAGGTGACCATCAGGAAAGTGTATACTTGTTCCTTTTTTTTCTTAGGTCGCCAGCAGAAAGCATGTGTTTCCTTATTTACCCTCAGATAGAAAGTCTAGCCCAAAAATAGAGAGGAAATTTTTCCTAGCCCTCGCTGCTCTGAGGCATTTTTTTCGCTACCCTGGGTGCAGTCCTGGGAGCTGGACTCCTGGGCTCCAACACTCTTATTATCTGAACTGAACTTCTCCTGTAATCAGACTGGGGCCCACCCTAATTTTCATTATAGAACCTTCATCCAGTAACTAATGGAAGCAGATGCAGAGATACACAGCCAAGCCCTGGGCTGAGCTCCTGGCGTCCAGTCGAAGAGAGGGTGGAGGGATTATATGAGCAAAGATGGTCAAGATCATGATGGGGGAAACCCACCGAGACAGCTGACCCGAGCTAGTGGTGACTCATGGACTCCGGACTGACAGCTGGGGAGCCTGCATGGGACCAAATTAGGCCTCTGAACATAGGTGACAGTCATGCAACCTGGTCTGTTTGTGGGGCTCCTGGCAGTGGGACCAGGATTTGTTCTTGGTGCATGAACTGGCTTTCTGGAGTCCATTCCCTATGGTGGGATACCATGCTTAGCCTTGATACAGGGTGCAGGGGGTTGGTCCTGCCTCAACTTGATATGCCAGGCTTTGTTGACTTCCCACAGGAGGCCTTACCCTCTCTGAGTAGTGGATAGGGGTGGGAGGGGAGGGGAAGAAAGGGGTAGGGGGGAGGAAGGGGGAACTGTGGTTGGTACATAAAATGAATTAAAAAAACACAAAAAACAAGTTCTAAGTTGTTTTTCTTGTGGTTCTGATAAATCAGCTATAAATGGAGGGATCCACACTCCTCTGCTTGGGTTTGATTGGTTAGTGCCAGCAGCTCTCAGCATTTAGAGGACCCTTAAATTCACCGCTTCGCAAGGCACAGAACTTCCTTGCTCTACGCTTGCTGTTAAGAAGCCACAGGTTCCACTATTCAAAAGTGCTCCGGCCAACCCTTCTGGCTTTGTAGCGAGAGGTATTGTCTGGGCATGGTTGTGAGTGCACAGACTAGGGACACCTAGCAAGGCCGGCGTATCCACATTCTCCTCGCCCTCTCTACAACATTCCTTCCTCCTGGATTCTTTTGGAATGAGGATGGTCTGATGACCTATCATCAGACAAGGTAGGTTAGAGAATTTGATTACAATGAATTGAAGGCAGGAAAGTGGGGGACGATTAGAGCTGCTGTAGTCCTCCATGGGGAAGAAAATTCTAGCATCTGATATCTCCCCTGGGAAGGGAGTTGATAACTGAGGACTCATGATCAAGAACCGAAATAAGATGCTCTCACATGGCGGTGGTGGTGAGATCTTGACATCCTACTCCAGATGGTCCTGATTAGCAGATCAATCACTAAAGCGTGAGCAGCTGCTGACATCCCAAAAGATGCTTCTGTTCACTCTTTGAGGAAGGGAGAGAGAGGTGGTGTGAGACAGGAGAGGTCCAGGAAGGGTCGCACTGTGATGCTATTTTCCCAAAGCCTTCTGGGCTCTCAGTGAGGATCCTGATTTGTTGCTTGTCACAGTTCTATGCTCACTCTTATTTTTGTAATGCAGATTTATTTTCGATGTATCATAATGGCCACATCTTTTGGAGATGAGATTCTTGGAGTCTACTTTGGGGCAATTGGTAGACAGCTGATTTAGAAAGTTTTATGCTTTGAACTTCAGTTTCCTTATATGTAAACAAGGATGAAAATAATAATAGCACTTGCCTTCCAAGTGTGTTGGAAAAATGAAATGAGATAGAGAATGAAGTTTATTTTTGTTGTTGTTTTTCATTGTTTTGTTGTTTGAGATGGAATCTCATTTAGGCTGGTTTGAGTCACTCCATGTAGTCAAGGATGGCTTTGAACTTCTGATCTTCCTGCCTCTACCTCCTAAATGTTGGGATTACAAGTGATTACCGACACATCCAGTTTTTGTGGTGTTATGGATTGAACCCAGGGCTTTATGTATGCTGGAAAGAACTCTTTCCTATTATCTGGCCTATATCCCCAGATAATAATAAAAGCATTTTAAAGGGCTGTATACCTGATATTTATTATACTTGCTCCCAACCCCAAACTGCATTTATGTCTGTAGGAAGGAATAGGAGGCAGATAATTTTTACAGAACAAACTAGGAACTGCCATCTGTTGAGTTGCCTACAGTGAGTGCTGGCTATGAACTCTCCCGAACCTTTTTCTTTCTCTTGCCTCTGATTGATTCTCACGGCCAGTGACAACCCTGCTCAGTTCTCTGGCTCAGGCCTCACCAGCTCAATCTGTCCTTAAGTTCCCATCATGTGACATTCTGTGGTGTCCATCCCAATTCTTCCATCCCTTAGCGCTGAACGTATTTCTCTGTACAGGAGCTCCCATGAAGCTGGCTCATCCTTAGGTCTTAGAAAGCAGCATCGGCTTTGTTCTTGTTCTCTGCCTGCTCTTCTCCTCTCAGCTGCTGCTCACTCTCTGGCCACCTCGATTCTACTCGTTTCCAGTGCTTTAATGCACTCTTTGATTATTCTTTCGTTTATTCAGTAAATATGAATCAAGTGTCTATTATAAGTGGGACAGTGATAGGCACCTAAGATACACAGCAAGAAAAGGCCCAGTCTCCATCCTTGTGGAGCCTACATTTTCACAAAATTATGTCAGAATTTTAACCAAAGGATTATCAAGCCAATGCAAGACAGGGAGATTTCTCCATCAGCAGATTAGATAAATTTCTAAGCCCGAAAGCTTGTGTTTGCAGTTAGATTGGTAAGCTAATAGACAAGGTATTTATTATAGTTCTGTACAAAGTTAGTAATGGAACATGAGGTTGGGGACATTTAAAACACATTTGGGGTCTTGAAAATCAAGATTACAATTTTTAAACATAGTTTAAAATATCCCCTGAGCATGAAATGAGCCTAAGGTACTAGGGGAGCCACTTAGAAATCTGCCTGCAAGCACTGTCTAGACACGCCTCCTCTCCTCCTGTTCTATAACCTGGTCTATTAGCTTATGACAGAGCTGGAACCATGCAACATCTTCTTTACTGCCTCGTCTAAATCTAAAACAACTCTTCATTGTACCTAAGAAGCAAAGGTTGTGTATTTTGCTATTCTTATTGCCCCCTTCATAGAAGTATTTTGGCAAATATATCAGGACATCAAAGCCAAGCTCTATTTAACAGCCCTAACCTTAGATCAGCTACCTCCATACAGAAATCAGGTGTGACTGGGAAAGCAAGATCATTTTAGCCTAAAGAGACAGGCAATCGGAGAAAGAGTGGAACTGTATCACTTATTCCTACTTTAGGGCTCTTTGTTCAAGACTGCACGGCCGCACATGTCAAGAGAACACGGGCCCCATGCTCCCTGAACTTGACAGCAGGTCTGCACTTCTTCTCTCTCAGCTCACATCTGGGCATCCCCGCTGGAAATCTCTTTGTGCGGCCCACCTTCTCTCTCATCTTCGAAGCAGATGTGGATGAGGTTAAGTTTCTAAGCAAGTAGGGAAGGCCCAGAAACAACACTTCAAAGTACAGGCTGTATCCTTTCTCCTCATGTCCTGGCGTCTACAGACTCAAGCTCTGTCTTCTCTGGAAGCTGGTGCTGGTTTCCTCCCATCTAGAAAAGCTGTGGCTCTTCAAAGGGTTGTGGAAGTTCGTGTTGACTGACAGCCATCTGAGGAGAGGCAGCCTGTCTTGAAGCCAGCGCAAACATCTATCAATGTTCTTTGCCTCCTCCATGATAACTGGGCCACTGACAACTCCCTCCGTGGTCCTGGGGCTGAGTCAGAGAGGCATCAGAGGACAAAGGCAGCCCCTTAAGAAGGCCTAGCAGAAAGTTGGTATTTCTGGGTTTCTAAGCCATCTGTCTTGTCTTTCTTCCCCAGCCTTGCTGAAGTCTGAGTACTTTGGAAATATGTCTAGTTGGTAGAGAACAGGGTGTTGGGCACATAAGCAGAACTGTTGTGTGTAACTTGAAAACCATTTCGCATGGCTAGGAATAACGTAATGCTTGCAAGATAAGGAGTGAGCCGCAAGGCTGCTCCAAGTCTAAGGCAGGATCTGATATGTCAATGAACCACCCAAGATGGCTCTCATACATTATTATTAAATAAACTCTAACCTGTGAGTCAGGATAGCACAAAGCTAATGCCCATGAGAACTATATAAAAAATGGAACTTTGGAATCAGCCCTAGATCGCACTTCCAGGTTTGGGAGACAAGGCTTTTTAAACCTCTGTGGTGATCCCAGTTGGCAACAGGATTTTGAGACTGGCCACTGTGGCTCTGGCAATGTTGCTGATATCACAAAGGCCTGCCTGTCAGTACTAGCCACTGACCAATGCTCTCCAGGACCTTCTAAAGCTTTGGCCAGTGCCATCCTCCCGGCCTGCTACAGCTGAAGGACCTCCCAGAGAATGCTGGTTGAGCTTGCTCCCAATGTACCCTCACTGGGGAGGACTCCCCAGTGGAACCCTGCAGCATTTCCTGACCCATATATTCCCACACCTCTTGAGAAGCCTGTTTTCAAGGACCCTACATAATCTTTACAATAGCATGGTAATATAAGGGATATTTGTATGAATAAGCCAAACATATTCAAAAGGCACATCTCATGTGGACATCCTAAATGTGAGTGCCTCACAGCCCACTGGCTCTGCTGTCACACAGGGTAAACCCCTTTCAAAGAGCACAGGAGCCAGCTGTTTGCACTTTATTCTTCTGAAGAGAAAAGTGTCTCTGAAAGGTACATCGGTGTGGAAGACTTGCTCATCATAGCTGAGGAACAGCTTTCATTCCCACCTCCTCATCATTAAATACGAAGCTCCAAATCAAAGAGTTATACATTTGTACATGGAAGGTGTCCCTGGTAAATTTACCAAAAATGTCTACATGGTGAGTCTCAGGCCAGCCAAGGCTACACAGTGAGACCTTGTCAAAAACACATTTTTTTGGTTTTGTTTTTGAAAAGGAAAGAGAAAAAGAAAACATGCTGGAGGAGATTAACAGAAAGTTTGATAATGCTTGAGAGATGTGAGCTGAAATAAACCCATACCTCCTCAAGCCATTTATGTTCATAGTGTTTCCTCATAGCAATGACATCCCTAGGACAGGTGTTCTGACCACACACAAAGAATGCTGGTCCGTTTACTGCCAATTGGCTTGTAGACTATGATATGAGAGGAGAAGGACACAGACTAGCAGACTAGGCATTAAGATGCTTAACACAGACCAAGCAGTCACGGGCCCGGTGTGGTGGGTGGTGTGTGCCTTTTAGTCCCAGCACTCAGAAGACAGAGACAGAGACAGGTGAATCTCTGTGAGTGTGAGCAAGCCTGGTCTACTTAGTGAGTTCTAGCCCAGTCAAAGTAACAGAGTGAGACCCTGTCTCAACAAAACAAAACAAAACAAAGTAGCCAGAAGATTTCTTTAATTCATACAGTCATGGAAAGGTTTATTCTATTAATTTTTCTTTTGAAATCTCAAGTCTAGGGGAAGGGAGGCTGGCTTAGTTGGTTGTTCATTGTATACCCGTAAGTCCTGAGTTAGAATCCTCAGCTCCCACATGAAAAGCTGACAGTTATTGCACGCATCTATAATTCTCACACTGGGAAGACGGGGACCAGCAGATCTTTAGAACCCATGGGTCAGCCAGACTAGCCAAGTAGTTAAGATCCACATCCAGGAAGAGACCCTGTCCCAAACACTAATGCAAAGAACTAACTGAGGAAGACATCCAGAGTCATCCTCTGGCCTCCACACACATGTGCACACAATGCACAAGCACTCACATATACATAAATACATACATATACACAACACACACAAGCACACGCACATAATATCTAAAGGGTTGGAGGTATAGCTAAATGGCAAAGCACCTGCCTAGCATCCATAAACAGCACCACAAAAACAAAAGAAATGCAATAAAGTTGTATATAAAAATTCCCAAATACAACTTTATTTTTCTATATCTGAGTTAAGCCCATATAATCCGGTTCTAATCCCATTTTAAAAACTGTTCAAAAACATTTATCAAGAACCTACTCTAAACCAGCCCCCATACCAGATGACAGAGAAACACAGATGAGTAAAATAATCTTTGCCTATAGGAAGCCGCAAAGCAACTGGGGATCCTGAAGAGCTTGGGTGGGAGAGGTACATTCCCTCATGAAGACAGTTTTCTAGGGCTAGCTATCAGCAGGCCACTTTATCTGCTTCTGATGGGATATATTTCACCCATAAGCCTGAAATTATGATATGGTAAGCATGAGAACAGACAGGCAAGGGCAGTATAAATAGACCATCTTTTCCTCATCTCAGCCAGGAAATGTCTGCTGGCATGTGGAAGCTATGTACCCTAAGGGAGGTCTCAGAGATTCTTGGCGCTGACTGATTTTAGGGCCATCAATTTATACTCAAGTGAGTGCAGCAGGAAGAAGCTGTGTGGTCACCCGGAGTGGACGACACTAGCAGAGAATGATGAAGCCATCACATTTGTTGTCATCGTTTTCTGAAATGTGCGCTTGATGGTTTTCCTTTGTGCCAAACACTATCCCAACAGCTTCCTAGGTGAAGTGGTTGTTAACTGTCAGGAATCAGCCACGAGGCCAGGGCTGTGGGGCCCTTGGTACTACGACATGCAGGATGCTGCAGGCGAGGAGGTTGTTCCCGGAACTCTGAAAGGGGAGCCTCGAGAGAAGAGGAGGGAAGAGCACAGGACAGTGTTTGTGAGCAGGGAGGTCAGCAGGGACCCAGGCTGCAACAGGGCTAAGGGAAGTGGAAAGGAGCCTTTGGCTTCGTAATTCAGAGGTTGGGGGACTTTATAGAAAATGTTTTCCAGAGAGCAGTGAGGAAGACTGAGGGAGGTATCACCAACGGTTGATAAAAGGATGGAACATACAAAAGAGAGGCAACTGAGGGGAAGTCACATGGGAAAACAAGAGAAAACCCAAAACGGCAGAATTTGGAAGGGAGGAAACAAAGAGGAAAAGAGCAACAGAGAAGACAGGCTGGAGGGGAGGGTTTTGTCTCCACAAGGAGGCCAAGGGACTTGTGAAGTCCCTTCCTCCCTGAGGAGCTGCAGAGAGTTAGTGGTTGCTGAGGTGTGGAGTCATAATCCTAGGTGGGGTAGCCACTGGTAAATTGCCCTTTTTCAAGTGTGTAACTCACCTGTGTTCATACAAGCAACCTTAATTAAATGCAGTGGGCACTCAATGTGTGCACACATGCACACACAGAAGACAGGAAAGCACAAGGGAGCTTGTCTGGAAGAAGGGACTTGACATGAGAGGAGGGAATAAAAGAGGAGGATAATGGGAGAGATGGATTTGATCAAAGTACATTATATATGTATGAAAAACAAATGCTTTTTTGGTGGGGAGGGTTTTGAGTCAGGGTTTCTCTGTGTGATCTTGGCTGTCCTGGAACTCACACTGTAGACCAGAGTGGCCTTGAACTCATAGAGATCTGCTTAGCTTTACCTTCGGAGTGCTGGGATTAAAGGTGTGTGCCACCAATGCCTGGCAAGAATAAATGCTTTTGAAAAAGAATGGAAGCAGAAGAGAGAAAAGATGGGCAAGATGTCAGCAAGAGGCTGGACAGAAGGATGAGCCCTGAAACTTGGAAGGGTCCCCTCTGACTAAACTAACTCTCTGAACAGGAGAAGAGATGGAGAAATCTAAATATTTACACATTTGTCCTGTGAAAAATCGCAGCCCTAAACAGAATCCGAATGATAGAATGAAGCCTATTGACCAATCACTCAACTTGGGGAAAGTGGGTGGGATAGTGAGGGTACATGATTTGGGCAATGTAAACTTAGTGCTGGGCTATGTGCTGAGTCCAGGGTCAGATCCAGGTTTCATAGATCCTGAAGCTTACATGACTTTGTAAACTTTCTGTAGGTAAGAGAATGTGGAATTAAAAAAGCAAAATTAAGTACAGAGATCTGAGCAAGAAGAGGACACTAAAGCAAATGTTCCCTCAGCTCTGCAGACTATCCTACCCAGCTCAGAGGAGACCCCTGCCTTCCAGGGGGGGATTTGTCTAAGATGGATGACTGAGACCTGCAGGCACTGGTGTCTTGTTGCCGTGCCATAACTGAATACGTTCAAAATAGTTTGGTATTAAACTAAGGCTTTGCCTGGCTAGGAAGGTCAGAGGAAAGGGAGAGAGGAATGCCTGTGGGAATTATCCACAGGGGCTTCAAAAAATGGTATGGCAAGCCCCCAAAGGATGAGGTAGGAAGGCTGGATGGATGAAGGCAAGGGGCCACTCCCGGTGAAGGGTCTGTATGTGCGAGTTCTGAAACCAGCACCAAGAACAGGACCTGGGAAACGAAAGGCTCTGTGACTTGGCCTTGAATGGTCTTAAATACAATGTAGAACACTGAGGCAGAGATTTCTCCTTGAGGCCACAAGATGTATTTAGTGGCGTGGACAGAGAGACAACAGCAAGGATAGACATAACAAGGACTTTGAGAAGAATTCATGACCCAGCGCCCAGAACAGACAGCATGGCAGGGTCTCTGAAGGGAAGAATTAGAGCCCACGTGGAGGACGTGTGAGTCTCTTTATGCCTCTTTGGGGAGGTTTCACAGCTCAGGCATGTTGTCAGGTTTTCTGACTCACAGGCAAAAGACAGGTAGAGGGGCAGGCAGCAGGACGTGCGGCCACTGATACCTGCTTTGATGTAAACTCACTTCTCTGGGTGGGAGATCCGGGCACCTGGAAGTGTTAGCTAGAAACTCCCAGATGTCACAGTGGGTTCCTGCTGGCGTCTGTGAAATGGAAAGAGCTGCTGCAAGGGACCAAGGGACTGTGGGCCGAGGAGCCAACATCTCACTCTTACAGACCTAATCTTAAGGTTAACCTAAGTCACAGATGACTAGACATAGAAGACAAAATGCCCTTAGATGCCACTTGACACACTGGATTTGATTATACAGGCCAGGGGTCAGCAAACTACCCCAGCTAGCAAGTCAGATCTAGCCCACCTCCTGCTTTTGTGAATCAAGTGTTATTGGAGCCTGGCCTTGCTCTCTCCTCTGTAAGCTGGGGTGGTTGCTTTCCTGGACAGGGTTGAGACATGACCGCAGAGACCTTATATTTCACAAGGCCTTCACAGAAGCCTTAAGACAGTCAAGACAGTGAAAACTGTTGGTGGGGTGGTATGCCTGTAGCCCTGGCATGTGGAAAGATCGGGAGTCCAAGGCCAGCCTAAACTACACAAGGGACCTGTACTTGCTAGTTTATGTTAACTTGACACAGCTGGAGCCATTTGAGAGGCAGGAATCTCGACTGAGAAAAACATCTTCATAAGATCAGGCTGTGGGGCTGGAGAGATGGCTCAGAGGTTAAGAACACTGACTGCGCTGCCAGAGGTCCTGAGTTCAATTCCCCTCTGTAATGAGATCTGCTGCCCTCTTCTGGCATGCAGGCGTACATGCAGGCAGAACATTGTATACATACATACATACATACATACAGCAAGTAGGCTGAGTGAGCCATAAAGAGCAACCCTGTATGCAGTACCCCTCCATGGCTTCTGCATTAGCTCCTGCCTCCAGGTTCCTACCTGGTCTGCATTGTAACTCAGGTTGCTTTTGGTTGTGGTGTTTTATCACAGCAATAGAAAGCTTACTAAGACCTGGACCCTATGACAAAGAGCCAAGAACTGGGTGTAGAGTGGTTGCCCAGCATGCATAAGGGCCTGGGTTAAATAGATAAGATGAGAGAAAAGATTTCAGAAAAATATGGAATTTAATGAGAAAACAATCTAAAGCTATGAGCTAATATCAAGATCAAATTCCCAGAACTTCTGAGATGTAAACGATGAGGCTCTTCAGCCAAAGAATAAAGGGCATGCTGGGTGATGGTGGCGCACACCTTTAATCCCAACACTTAGGAGGCAGAGGAAAGCAGATCTC
>LOJH01047074.1:0-10282 GCA_001685095.1 Ellobius talpinus
CTAGGAGGAGGGACTGTCCTGGGGACTTTCTGTTACCCCTATCTTGCCAACTTCCTCATCTGGTAGCCAGATGTCTGACCAAAGATATCATGTTATGTGCTTCTTGAGCTAATTATTAACTGCAAGCCTTGCAAAATGGCATTACTGTTGCTAGCATTAAGGGGGGCCTTTTTCTTTTCTTTTCAATAAGAGATGTCAGAAGAACTCAGGCCTGTGACTCGGTGGTTGTGGCTGTCAACTTGCACCTCTAGGAAGGGCATCTGCCTTCCTTTCTCATAAATACAGAAAAGAATCTATGGCATATAGCATCAGGAAATTTAAACCTGGATGGCTGTGTGGCTCACAGCAACTAGGCTATGAGAATGGAGAAACTTTTCTCTTTGGGGACAGAGAAAGACCCCTGCCTCTCTGCCTCAGGGTGGCCGGCTCTTACTCATCAGAGTTGTCTCCTTTTGCAAGTAAGGAATTAGGGAGAAGGTCCTCCTTAGGCAATGAGCATCTCAAAGCATTCCGTTCATGAGCTCCTTGGAGGTGGATGGTCCTTTCTGAGTGAAGACCCTATGACAGTGTGTCTACCTCTTCCACGGTTGCAGCCGCTTCTTCTTAGTCCTAGGCAATGGAGCTACCTTAAACAATGTCACTCCTTTTCTTGCCCCTGGCTTCACACCAATGCTGGGGTTTGAGTGATGAAGGACTTTGAATTGGCGAACCAGAATCTTACCCTTCCAAGCTAGATTCTTCGTCTCTTCACCTTCTAGTTCCCAAGATGGAAAAACTATGTAAAATAAATAAATTCTGCTAATGATGTCCAGAATCTGCAGCCTGCTCTGAACTCATTCTGGAAGTCAGTTGGAATGTGTCATGGACCCTGGAGTGGAAAGCCTGATTGGTGACAAAGGGGCATTTATCAGAGGATGGTGCAAGCCGTACTCCGTATGTATAGCAAGTCTGTGCACTAGCCCCCTCGTAAGCCTACATATGTCCTTGTAATTTATAGGACATGTCCAAGCCATTGTATTGTCTTAGGAGGCAAGGGACCTTTCTCCATGTATAGGGGGACAAAATGAGCTGAAAATTAGCTCAAATCCCAACTCAAATCACAGCAAGTGAGGGCATGGTTACCTGGGTATAGCGAGTGTCATGATTTCTGACTTCACTGAGTCGGAGAATAAAGTGAAAACATCAGGTTAGAGGGCCATACCAAGGAAAGGATGTGCCTCACGTGGGAATGCCAAGCCACAAAGCAGAGAGACGGTTGGTATTAATTGGGTAAGTAGGTTTCAAAGGTCCCTTGGGCACCTGGCATAGTACTCTCCTTGGGGGCAGAACCACAAGAGGCTAGATGCCCCGGTGTTGGGGGTCAGAGTTCTGCAGGTACACTGGGGGCTGGTTCAGCTGCTGACTACCCATGAAGCCTGGGTTTCTGGAACATTCTTGAGTGCTGTGTGATGATGCTCGGTGAGGTCTTCACGGGCTATGACAAGAATTCAATAGATGTGCTTAGTGATAACAATCATGATACAAGTGATGTAATCAGGAGTTTTAAAGAGGACACACCCCGTCTCTTGCTTTGAAAAAACATTTGCTCTTATTATGTAGAAATTTTATACATATAGCTAATGTATTTTGATCATATCTACTCCCCTTTTCAATTCCACCTGAATCTCCAACCCACAATATGTCTCCCTGCAACCTCATGCTCCACCCCTTTCTAATAAGCCTCTGTGTCAGATTAGTGCTACCCATATGTGCTTGGGTGTGGGGCTATAGCCTGGAACATGGGCAACCTACCAGTGACTGCACTCACCGAGAGATATTACCCTTCCTCTCCCACCAGCTATTAACTACCAATAGTTTCTCAGGTAGGGATGGGGGATCTCATGAGCCTCTCCCCCATTCGTTACGAAAATTCCACTGGCTTGTTCTTGTACGGTAACCGAAAGTGCTATTAGTTCTTGAGTGTAGTGACCATGTCATCTCCAGAAGATAGCATACCACAGCTCTGCTCTCCACACTCCTGCTTTAAAGCTCTCCTAAGCCTGAGCCTTAGTGATGCTTATGGATGAGGGAGCCATCAGTGTAGAAGTCCCATTTAGAGACTGAGCGCTCAGACACTCACTCTCAGCACTTCGCCTACTTCTGAGTCCCCTCGCAAGACGCTTCCCCGACAAAGGAGAGAGCAGTACAAATCTATGGGTATCTGCATAAATATTTAAAAGGCAGTATGGCAACATGGTCATTTAGCAAAACAATAATAGTAGGTTCCTCCCTAGATGCCCTCATTCTTTTTTTTAATCACTGTGTGTTCCTTTTCTCCAAAGGGAGATCTGTAGAGAATGGTGGGGCAGGGGCAGGAGGGAGAAGCTGAAAGAAAGGTCACATAGGACCAAACAGATCACATCTGGACACTGGCCTCTGGGGAAGGGAGCAAGGAAGATGGAGTGGCAGTGATGCTGGGTAGAAGTGAGCTGGAGACAGGTCTTCAAAGGGGTCAGAACCTGGAAGTCTATGCAAATCAGGGAGAGAGAAGCCCACCGTTCAGCATCCAGAGACCCCCAGCATCCAGCCTACCGTTCAGCATCCAGGAGACCCCCAGAATCTAGCCTACCGTTCAGCATCCAGGACACCCCAGCATCCAGCCTACCGTCCAGCATCCAGGAGACCCTGTTTGTCCAAAGCCCTGTAAAGCTCCAGGTCTTTGGTCACATGGACCTGACGGTCTCTACAGACCCCAGGACACACCACCTCTTCCCTCTGCTGTCCACTGCCACCTGTGCACTGGAATACCCACTGTCCCCAAGTCTGGTTACCCCAGCAAGATTTTTCTTCTGCTTCCGAAAACACACAAAGATTGTCTGTCTGTCTGTCTATATGTCTGTCTCTATCTCTTTTGATTTCTTGGTATAGGGATCAAACCTAAGGTTTTTACTTGTGTAGCACATAAGTGTCCTAACATTGGGCTTCATTCCTAGTTCTTTATATACTCTTGAAACAAGTCCTCTGTTCTAAGATTGTGGTTTACATCAATGGTCTTCCATCCAATGGGTTGTCTTTTTCTTTGTTGGTGACAGGCTGGCCTTGAACTCAATATCCTTGGCCACCAAGCTCTTAAGTGCTGGCATTCCAGGCCAGTGCCATCACACCCACCTCTCCAAGGTGCTTTGGTATCTGGTGGTGCTGGAGAGGGAACACAGGGCCTCACACTTGTAAAGAAATGCTCTACCAATAAGCTCTACCCGCAGCCCTGACCTTTTTGTATTGTTAGGGATTAGCTAGAAATGCTAGAGAAAAGGAAAGACTGAGATAACAAACCTGACTGTTTACAGAGGATTCAAAGCCAAGTGCTGGGATCACCGCTCCCTGGCACCTCTGACCCTTGTGTGGATTTGAAGCTGATCAGTGGGTTCGTTAATTCCTGGCCTTGACAAGTCTCACTTTCTCAAGCTTCTTATCCCGAATGATCAATAGATAGAGACAGCCTTGCCTGGAAAAGATAAGAGAAAATACAAAGGGCAGCATGCTGTAGGGCCTCCTGATCAGTGAGCATTCCCTAGGCTTACACCACTTTGCCTAGCGTATGCCAGGCCCCAGGGCTCAATCTGCAGCGTGGAGAAAAGGAGACCAGAATATCAAGAGAATAATTATAAAGATTAAGGACCATTCCAGTGCCCACCTGGCTTTGGGTAAAATCAAATTCAAAGAAATTTCACAGAGGCTTCTTCCATTTTTGCAATGCCTGGCAAGACAGAAGCAGTGTCTCTCAGCAGATCCAGCACTCACAAGCATGGCTAGTCCTGAGAGCCAGCTTCTTCTAGGGACTCCTAGAAGTTTCTGTTTCTGTCTTTTGAGGGCACATTTTGGGGCCTTTGTCATTTCCATGAACCATCTCCCCAGCTTTTAAAATATTCTTAAGCCTGGCATGGTAGTACACGCCTTTAATCCCAGTACTCAAGAGGAAGAGACAGGCAGGTCTCTATGAGTTTGAGGCTGGCCTGGCCTACAAAGCGAGTTCCAGGACAACCAGGGCTACACAGAGAAACCCTGTCTCCAAAAACAAAACAACGAAAAACAAAACAAAAAAGAGGCAGGAATGACAGTGCCAAGGATTAGGGTAGAAGAGGAGGAAGCACTTAGCCAGTGGCTTTAGATACAAAACTACAAGTCCGCTTCCTGAGACTATGTTTAACTCCTTGCTTGCACAGGCTCTCTCCCCACTTTCTCCTCTTTCCTTTCTTTCTCCAATATTTCTCTCTCCCCACTGCCCCCACACCCCCTCAATCTCTCGTGTGTGTGTGTGTGTGTGTGTGTGTGTGTGTGTACGTGTGTAGTAGAGCCCAGGAAAGCTAGAGGCATCTGACTCCTAGAACTGGAGGAGCTGGAATAGAGGCAGTCGTAAGAGCCACAGGATGTGGTGCTGGACCCAGCTCAGCTGTATGTGCTCTAACCCACTGAGCCATCTCTCTAGCCCATCTATTGTGTTTTATTTTTTAAGATTTATTTAATTTTATATGCATGTATTTTTTTCCTGCATGTATGTGTGTATACCACATGTGTGCCCAGTGCCCATGGAGGTAAGAGGAGGGTTTTGGAACCTTTGAAACTGGAGTTATAAAAATAGTTGTGAGCAGTGGGTGCTGGGAACTGAATCCAGAACCTCCATAAGAGCTCTTAACTATTGAACCATCTCTCTGGCCTTGGTATTTTACTTCCAAAGAGAGAGAAAAAAAGTCTAATCTTGACCCAGTCAAATTGATTGATTGATTCCCTTTCTTTCTTTCTTTTCTTTTTTGTTGAGACAGTTTCTCTGTGTAGCACTGGGCTGTCCTGGAACTCACTCTGTAGACCAGGCTGGCCTCAAACTCAGAGACCCACCTGTCTCTGTCTCCTGAGTGCTAGAACCACTTGGCCACTACCACCCAGCTTAAATTGATATCTTCAACAATCCACAACAAGAACAATACTGGTCTCTTGTGTTGCTATAAGCATCCTATTGAAACTGACCTTGGCTCTGGGAGAGAGGATTAGAATGTTCTCTTTGCCAATTCTCTGTCATTGGTGTCAATGGCACATTCATGGTGTGCTGGCTAGTTTCACATCAACTGGACAAAAGTAAAAGTCATCTGAAAGGAGGGAACCTCAACTGAGAAAATGCCCCCATAAGATCTGGCTGTAAGGGATTTTCTTAAGTAGTAATTGGTGGGGGAAGGTCCCACCCATTCTAGGTGGTGCCATCCCTGGGCTGGTGGTCCTGGGTTCTATAAGAAAGCAGGCTGAGCAAGCCAGTAAGCAGCACCCCTCCATAGCCTCTGCATCAGCTCCTGCCTCCAGGTTCCCTCCTGGCTTGAGTTCCTGTCCTGACTTCCTTTGATGATGATCTATGAAGCGGAAGCATAAGCTGAATGAACCCTTCCCTCCAAGTTGTTTTGGTCATGGTGTTTCATCACAGCGATAGTAACCTAAGACACACAGTAATTTTACAATGTGGCAATCAATCACCTCGGGCAAATCAATGAGGCAAGTTTTGATTGTGTCCCTGCCTCACCCAGAAATCGGGGCATGAGATCTTCATTCCCAGGTATCCAGATTTCCTCAGGTTTAGCTAATGATTGCCACCACACAAGCTCCTCAGAAGAGCCTGTAGTGTGTGTTGCTGGGCCTCAGGGCCTTTTACACAAGAGGACTGAATCAGAGGCAGGCTTTGTCCTAATCTAAATTCTTGGCTGCACAGTCCTTCCTGGGGCTATAGTTTGGGTGTGTCCCCTGGAGTTCATGTGTTGGAAATTCAGCCCCCAAAGTCATGTGTTGATGATATCTGCAAGTAGAGACTTTGAGAAGGAATTAGGATTAGGCAAGATCACTCTGAGGGCAATAGAATGAGGGCACTAGTGACTTTAGAAGAGGGAGAGGGCCTGGCATGCTTTCAGTCTCCCCATGGCATTTCTTCTGCCATGGTATGGCACAGGCACAGGCTCTCACCGGCTTCTGAGAACCTGCTCTTGGACTTCTCCCACGCCAGAGCCATGAGTCCAGTGAACATTTATTCTTTATAAACTAACTGGTCTTAAGGAATTTGTTATAAGAACAAATAAACAAAGATATTAGTCGACCAAAGGGGGAAAATACAATTATTTCCACTACATGAAGGAAAAGGCTAGCTTAGATTGAATTGAAGGGGGATTACTTTGATCTGCTCCAGGGCCTGTCCTCTCCATGGCTCAATCCATTCCTGCCCTTGGAGATGGATGGGCACCTCTTTCATCTTGTTTGATGTCTTTTCTTTTTTTAGATTTTACTTTTTTTATGAGTGTTTGCCTAAATATATATGTGTGCACCATGTGTGTTCAGGGCCCATGGAAGAGCAGAAGAGGGTATCAAATCCCCTGGCCTGGAGTTACAGACTGTGAGCTTCCCTGTGGGTGCAGAGAATCAACTGATAAATAAAAACAAATATTGGAAAATATTTTTTGCATTTATTTATTTTAGTGTGTGTATATGTGTGTGTGCTGCTACACGTTTGGAGATCAGAGGACAACTAATCTGCAGAGCTGGTTTTCTCCTTCTGCTGTGTAAGCATTGGGGCTTGAACTCAGGTCCTTAGGCTTGGCAGCAAGCACCTTTATCCACTTAGTCATCTCTATGGCCCCTTTATATAGTAATGAAAAATTAAGAAAACTAGTCGTTATTATTTGTTTCTTTTCTCTGTTCCTTATTATATGCCTTGACCCATCGGCAGCACAAATCTTTGCTCACTTTACATCAATTTTTTATGTGTTTTAACTTAATTCAATTTAATTTTTTTTTTCAAGACAAGATATCACTCTGTAACTCTGGCTGTCCTGGAACGCTCTCTGTAGACCAGGCTGGCCTTGAACTAACAGAGACCTGCGTGCCTCTTCCTTGTGAGAGCTGGGATCAAAGGTGTGTGTGAGAAATTTACATTATTTTAGAACAAGTTGGAGTTTTCATTTCTTTCTCCAATGGATATTTGGAAAGCTTAAGAAACCTGTTAAGGTTTACACAGAAGTGGATTTTGACCCCATTTATGCTTGTCCTTATTCTAACCCTTCAGGACCCCTGCACATCTTCCTGTGGGCCTGTGTTCTAGGAACAGAAGAGTAAATACTTTTTTGAGGAATTTCAACTTTTTCCCCCAAGTAAAAGTGCTTAAGCAATTTCTATCAAATTTCTCCTGAAAATTGGGAAGGATCCCACTGCTCTACTGTTATTTTTAGCGTTAAAACCCAGTCAAGCTGAGTGAGGCAGTGCACAACTTTAATCCAGCATTTGTGAAACAGAGGCAGGTGGATCTCTCTCAGTTTGAGGCCAGCCCGGTCTACCTAGCAAGTTCTATGGCAGCCAGAGCTACATAGTGAGACCCTGTCTCAAAACCAAATGAACAACAATAAAGCTGGCCAAGGGTTGGAGAGCTGAGTCAGCTGTTGAGAGTGTGTTCTGCCTTTGCAGATGACCTGAATCAGTTCCTAGTTCATGTCAGGAAGCTCACGGTGACTCCAGTTCCAGGGGCTCCCATACGTTCTCTGGTCCTAGCAGGCAACTACACTGTCACACATGTACCCATACACAGACACACATACTTATACGTCATTTTAAAATAAGGGGCTAGAGAGATGGCTCAGTGGTGAAGAACACTTGTTGCTCTTGTCAAGGATCCAGGTTCAGTTCCCAGCCACCCACATATTGGCTCACAACCATCCAGAGCTCCAAATCCATGGGACCCAACAAACACCCTCTTCTGATTTTTTTGTAGGTGCCAACCATGCACATGGTATATATGCATGGAGGTAAAACATCCAAACATGTAAAATAAACATGTAAAAAACATATAAATCTATTTTTTAAATTAAAGTCTTTTTCTCGTTTCCTTTCTTTTTCCTTTTTCTTTTTTTCCCCATTTTTCTAAGATAGGGTTTCTCTGTGTAGCCCTGACTGTCCTGGAACATTCTTTGTAGACCAGACTGGCTTTGAACTCACAGAGACCCAGCTGCCTCTGCTTTCCAAATGCTAGGATTAAAGGTGTGCACCATCATCACTCAGCAATCTTCCACAATTTAACTCTTCCACCTCACTCTACTTTCAGTCATCACTGCTTTGATGAGTATAACTTGTCTCCAAATTTTGGGTTTTCTTTGTGGTCTTGTGACTGACAAGACCTTACTATGTAGCCCTGACAGGCCTGGGGCTCATTGTAACCCAGACTGGCCTTGAATTTGGGTTAATCCTACAATTTCTGCCTCCTGAGAGCTGGGACTACAGGTGTACCTGGGCTGGGCAGATGGTGGATCCTTAAAACAGTTATTTATGTGAATGTGTATACATTAAAGTGTATGCCACGGCTCCCATGTAGAGGTCAAAGGACAGCTTGCAGGAGTCAGCTCTCTCCTCCCACCATGTGGGTCACAGGAATAGATCTCAGGTCACTAGCGGCGAGCACTTTTGCCTTCCTGTCCCTCTGCATAGTCCTAGGGCAGAGCGCTACGTCTGCCGAAGCAGAGGTTTGATGGTGGCAGGAAGTGACAATCTATCTTTCTTTCTTGGATCACCCCCACCTCTTGACTGTGGGAGGTATGTTAGTTTTGTTGTTGTTGTTGTTTTGTTTGTTTGCTGCATAGCAAATTACTGCCCCCTCCAAATTGAGTGGCTCAAAACAGTAAACATTTATTAAGTCAAATTCCCATGGGTCAGGAATCAGGAAACAGTTTATCTGGGTGGTTCTGGCTCACAAATTGT
Organism: Ellobius talpinus; assembly: GCA_001685095.1. Classification (NCBI taxonomy): domain Eukaryota; kingdom Metazoa; phylum Chordata; class Mammalia; order Rodentia; family Cricetidae; genus Ellobius; species Ellobius talpinus. The sequence continues at coordinate 8,749 of LOJH01047074.1, forward strand.
ACTCAGGGCTATCTGGAGCTGCAGTCATCTGAATGGTTGATGGGGGCTGGAAAATCCACTTCCAAATTCTCATCCCTGGCTACCAGTAATAGGCTGTAGTTTTGCATTATTCTGTCTGTTGGAAGGACTAGGTAACTGGCTTTACCCAGAACAAGTGATCCAAGAAGGGGTTGGTGGGAAGATGAGGTTTGTTTTGTGATCTTGTCTCACAAAAGAACAAATCACTACTTACTTCCTATTAAATTCCTATTTTGTTGGTCACATGGATCATATCTGATATTCTGGAGGGAAGAACCCACATAAAGACCCTAAATTTGAAAATAGCCATTAGGGGTCTGGCTCTCACAGGATGTACAGAAACATCCCTTTCACTGAATGTTTGATTGTTGTTTTGTTTTGCTTATTTGAGACAAGGTCTCCTTAAGCCTGGCTGTCCTGAAACTCACCGTGTAGGCCAGGCCTCCTGGAAGGCCTCCTGGCCTCGGCTTTCTGAATGCTGGGATTAAAGGCCTGTGCCACCATGGCTAGCTCAGGCTTGAATCTTAAATGTCCCCCATGGGCTCACATTTTGAATAACCAATCTCTATTGGTGGTACCATTTTAATGTAGAGGCTGCGGGGCCTTTAAGAGGTGGGGCCTGGCTAGTGGAAGTAGGTCATGAAGGTGGGGCTTTGAAGAAGGTTCTATCTGATTCTCTTCCAGCTTCCTGTCTGCATCATGTGAGCAGCAGCTACCACATGTTTCTGCTGCCATGCCTTTCCCGCTGTGATGGACTGAAACAAATCCTTCCATTACCTTCTGTCAGATACTCTGTTCCAGCAATTTCAGAAAGGAACTAGAATGCTAACCACAGATCAGCCCTCCTGGGATTTCCCCTCCTGGAATGCCAATAGTTTCTTTTAAAGATTAGAAATTTGGCTTACTAGGGTGACTGTTCTCTGCTTAGGTGTCCAATAGGCAAATAAACCCAGAACCACCGGAGGCAAACTGTCACTCTTTCTTTAAGACTCTGGTAATCCTCTCTTTTCTTTCTGTACTGGATGCTGAATCTAGAGCCTCATGCACGCTAGGTAAGCAATGTACCATGGTGCTACTCCTCCGTTCTCTTTTTACTTGAGAATATTTTCTTTTTGTTGTGTGTCTGATGTATGTTTGTGGTTTATGTACATGTAGGTGGGGAGGCTAGAAGAGGACATAGGTTTCATAGTCTATCACTCCCTGCCTTACTGCCCTGAGACAGGGTCTCTCACTGAACCTGTAGCTAGGCTAGCGACCAGCAAAGCCCAGCATTCCTCTAGTCTGTACTCTTTCATAGCACTAGAGGCTTTTTATGCGGCTGCTGAAGAATTCGAGTCAGGTCCTCATGTTTCTTCCTTACTTTCTTCCTTCCTTCCCTCTCTCCCTCCGTCCCTTCCTTCCTTCCTTCCTTCCTTCCTCTCTCTCTCTCGTTTTTTTAATAGGGTTTCTCAGCCAGGTGGTGGCCTTTAATCCCAGCACTTGGGAGGCAGAGGCAGGTGAATCTCTGTGAGTTCGA
>LOJH01047076.1:2130-20981 GCA_001685095.1 Ellobius talpinus
CCTTTGGAAGAGCAGGCAATGCTCTTAACCACTGAGCCATCTCTCCAGCCTGACATACTGTTCTTTAATCTGGCTTTAACCATTAAAGATTTCAATAAATACTAAATATATTTTTATATTGAATTATTATACAATATATTTTAAGGTTTTTTACAAGTTGAAGGTTAATGGTGAAAATATGTACTATTTAATAGATGAAATTAATTTTTACTTTAACTCTCCAAGAAGTCTCTGGTAAGATAAAAACTGATTTAGAATGTAGAATTCCAGTGGATGGGTGAAAATTCACAAATAGTATTTTTAAAAAGAAATAAAGCAAAGAATAGAAGTTGAGAAATTCAAAACAATTCCAAGAAACATATGTTATATATATGACCAGTCCACAGAAAAGGAGGTCCGGACCCCACTTTGACCTCAAGTCCTGAGCTGGAATCTTTTTCTCAAGTGCACTAATTAGAAATGAACAGATGGCTTTTCAGTAAATGTCTGAGCATACATTTGGTACGGTTACTTCAGGCCAGAGTCAGTTATGCACACAGAGATAATGTGGCCTTCCTGCTCTATTTAGCCAGCTTTACTGTGTACCTGGCAGGAGCAGACAAGGACTATACAGTAAGAACCTCTGAGACCAAACCAATCAAGTGAAGCCACAACGATGGTCCGTGGCCCGCGGTGTCTCATGGGCCTCCCACCCGCTCCGTCATTCTCAATGCCACCTTCCAGTTAACAGCTGTTGGACTATACTTTAAATTACCCATCGCTTTACAGTGAATTCAACACTCCGAGTGACAAAATTAACAAAAGTTACTAGAACCAGAAAAACTGTCCATTTGGGTGGGGGCCTTTCAGCAACTCATGTTGCTATGGTTTCTGGTCTGATTCTAGTTACTAAGATCTTGTGGCTGGCAGAACACACAAGTCTCTACAGACAAGTGACAAATAAAATGGGGTCCAGTGTCTCCAGAGCGGTATCAGTGTGAAGGAGGCTTTACTATAAAAATACCCCACCTCCTTACAATAAGAGGCTATATTATTCTAATAAGGAAACTGAGCCAAAGAAAGTGATTAATCAATCATAACAACATTACATTTACATGTGTGCAGCATGACATTAAACAAAGCAGAGGTATTTACATATTTGGTGGCCTGATCATACATCAACTTCCAAATCACTGAATACTTTAAAATGTATTTGTGTACATAGGTATGCATACACACATACATGCATGCATACACACGCACACACACAATTCTTTGGAGTGGGACTCTTGTAGCTTCAAATGACAATCAAATTCAAATTAGTGTAAGTAAAGCAAAGGCTTGAATGCGGTCCAGAGGCCAACTGAGGAATGCAGAGACTCACAGACTCAGCTAATATCAGACTGGGAACTATCCTGAGGACTGCCAGACTAGTATCTTTAAGGCTTCAGATGCAACACAAGAGCCCACAACATCAGGATGGAGACTCCAACTATTTGATGTCAGTGTGAACAGTCTTAAGAAGGAAACAAGACACAATGCTGGTGGTTCTGCTTGCTGGCTGGGCTTTGGTTTTGAGACAAGATCTCACTAGTATCAAGCTTAGATCCTCCTGTATTGGCCTAACTGCTGACACACAGGCGTAAGCCACCATGGCTGGCCTCTGTTTGTTTTTTAAAGGCCCATATACAAAGCTCTTGCCCTTCCATCACAGACGATCAAACAAGTTCCCAGCACTTTTGGAAAGCCGAGTTCTGAACAACAATAAAACAAGAGCTTACTAAAAGTTTAAAAGCCAACAGTGAAACAAACATCAAAATCTGATCGACATGAATGAGATTCAGCAGGTAAGTACAAAGGATGGAGTCAAGACAAAATTTAGATTTTTAAACTCATGTGTAACAAGATGAGTACTGTTAATATGCACTGCTTTGGACAGCCATCACTATGAGTCAGCCCAGCCATGGTCTACTCCTTTAAATAAATTCCAACACTCATTATTAATAAGCAAAATTACAAGTAAATGTACATTTTTTCCAAGTTATCGGGTTCCTCTAACTTGTGTCAATTACTTTAAATTTTCCATGTGTAAAAACTGTATACAAAAACTACAGGTTTTTCTTGATAAAAAAACAATTCATAAGAATAAAGCACAATCAAATCAATAATAACTTCAAAACTGTCTTGCTGGCATTAAGAAAAGAAAGTGACAGATTGAATAAGGGAAACCAAATCTGCTTCACAGCCCAAGCACCAGAAGCGTGAAGAGCCGGTGCCCTCATCTGGCCAAACAAAGAACTCACCATTCCGTGTGTCTGTGCCTGAGAGTCAATTTCAGGACTTCAGTGGTGGATCTAAAAGCTGGGAGGGGGCAGGGTAAGTGGCCAGCACAGATCGGTCGGCTGCCTTCTGAAAGGCTTGACTTCTGGCTACTACAACCCCAACCATTCAGATGCTATCGTCCTCATATTTGCAACCATTGTAAAACAGCCTAGAGAAACTTCTATCTGGGGCCTGCAACACAGCTCCTCAGGCAAGGGGATCTGCCCAAGCCTCACGGCTTGAGTTCGGTCTCCAGAGCCACAGGGTGGAAGGCGAGGGCCTATTCTCCAAGGCTGGCCTCTGACATCCATATTTNAAATGAGCACCCCAAAACAAGATAGGCTATGACTCGTGTCACACAACCTGGGAAACTGTCTTCATTGCTAAGATGTAAGACTGTACTTTTTTTTTTCCTATTTAAGGACTTCTTAAAAATTATGCATAGACTGAAGGTCTCTTGTCTTCATTCCCAGGGACAAAAGTCTTCCAGATTTCGGAATATTTATTTACCAGCTGAGTGCCCATAACCTAAAGATCTGAACTGTGAAGCTATGAGAAGTTTTGTTTGCCCAGAATTGGGAGAAGCAGATGGAGCCTTGACTTGCAGAGTGATTTTCAGGCCGAGCCCCGATAGTGAGATCTGCTAACATACTTGTTATCAGTGCGATAACTCCGAATCAGACCTAGTGGAGCTCAGAATGAGAGCCCGGCTCAAGCAGCCATGACGCTTAAAGTAAGCATCACATGACAACAAGCGTCAGGTGGCCTTAGAACACAGGTGTCAGGAGTTGTCAAGACGTTAGCTTTTGCCAGACTTGAGAGAACAATCATCCACTGACCCACGTTCAGAATTCAAATCCCAATCCTAGAACTTGTGGCTATGCCACCTCATGGTGCAAGGACTCCACAAGTGGGTGAAATGAAGGCAGGGAGGGTGTGAGATTACAGATTATCCGAGGGAGCCTCAAGTAGGATGAGCAAGTTGGAGATGGAGGCTGGAGAAAGGCAAAGTTGCCTACATAGGAGATGAAGACCAGGAACCAAGGAGGACAAACTCTGGAAGCCAAAAGACATGAGGAAATAAGATTCTCAGCCATTCTGTCAACACACAAGTATTTCCTTATTTAATCTGTTTATATGTGCAATTCTCTGTAAGTGTGGTTACATACATGTTCATATGTACACGTATACAGGCGCACTTGCACACGAAGGCCAGAGGCCAACATCAGACACCTTCCTCTATCACTTCTCTAGCTTATTTGGGACACGGATCTCACTAAGTTGGAGCTTAGTGAGTGATGAGGCTCTCTAGAGAGTCTGCTCTCTCTGCTTCTTGCTTCCCCTCTTGTTGCTGGCATGACAAACTCCTGGCTTTTTACCTGAGCTAGGGGTTTGGTTGGACTCAAAGCTTCACTGTGTGGCAGGTACTGTACCAACCAAGCCATCTCTCCAGCTAGTTTTCATTTACTCTTGAGACAAGGCCTCGTTAAGGCAGCCCAGGCTGGTCTTCAGCTGGTTAACTGCCTTGCTTCAGCTTCTAGAATGCTGGGACAAAGACATTCACCACCGCACACGGTCTTCTGCCCAAAATCATTTTAAACCAATGAGTAGCTGGGTTTCTGATTTACGGAACCACAGCTGATCAGTTACTGTAGCCACAAAGACTGCAGCAAACTCTACAGCAGGAAAACAAAACCCACCAAAAACTAACACGTTTAAGTAAAGTTACCACAAGCTGTCTGTGGCTGAGGTGGGTACTACTCTCAACCTTAATTTACCTAAACTGACATTCAAGAGTTCTGTCGCGTTTACTCGTTGAGGGCGCACAGCAAGTTAAACCTCAGACAGAACATTGGGTCTGTCTGAGCTAGCACAAAGCAAAGTCACTGCCCACTGCCTACTCTGGACCACCTTCTAGAGGTAAACATGGTACCAGTGACTTTGTTTTTAAAAAATTCATTCATTCATTTCATTTTGTATGTGTGGCTGTAGATGAAAATATGTGCCACATGCAAGCAGGAACCCATCCACGAAAAGGCCAGGAAAGGACATCAAATCTCCTGGAACCTGGAATTACAGGTGTTTGTGAGCTGCCATGACTTGGGTGCTGGGAACCGAACCTGGGTCCTCTGAAATGACAATAATTGCGCTTGACCACTGGGCCATCTCCAGCCCCACCAGTGCTAAGTTAGTGCCGAATGTTTCTACACTTTTTCTTACACCTAGTCTCAACAGGATCTTCTGGCTCCTGCTGTGTAAACCTGTTTACCACATGCATCTCTTTCCCTGTTCAAACAGCCTTACCTTCTACCATTCTGCAGCACTGAGGCTATGCTGAGGGGGAGTGGACACTTACTTCAGTCACACAGTGTTCTGAGGAAGCAGGAGAGCCACACTATATACTATAGTGTTTCTTCAGGATCTGACTTTGGACTTGTTTATATCTTCTACCACTGCCTTGAACATACTAAGAAAGCCATCCAAAAGTCTGCCCCAGCCCCAGACTCCGCCACTGTCTCAACCTGCACGCTCTCCAGTGTCTGCACACACATGTGCACAGACTTCATACCATGATCCACCCACGGGTATATTACGTTTCTCTCAGGAAGCGGCTTACTTTCTCTGTGTCCGTCTGGTGAATGGTCACAAGTGGCTGTCAATCATTACCTTCCCTATTCTCTGCCAAAGGACACTTGTTTCCAGCAGAGGGACCCCCAACTCCAAATCTCTGCTACTGTGTATATGAGACTCCCGAAATCAGTATCTAGCAACTTTCCTTCCCATCACCATATTCCCAAATCAGACTTTTTTTTTTTTTGAGACAGGGTTTCTCTGTAGCTTTGGAGCTTGTCCTGGAACTAGCTCCTGTAGACCAGGCTGGTCTTGAACTCAGAGATCAGCCTGGCTCCACCTCCTGAGAGCTGGGATTAAAGGTGTGCACCACCACCGCCCGGCCAGATCAGACTTTTAACCACAATGAAATTATAATTGGCTGGCTACCCCTTGTCAGGACCAGTCTGGGACACAGGTCAGCCTTTTTACCGGCTTCTGCAGTAAAGCCGTCTTCCTATTATTGCACCAATGGACGAGAACAAAGAAAAGCCACAGCGAGACATCTACACATGCTTTTACAAATACTGTGGTTCTCGCTACTGGTATACATTTCATTTCCTATTTATACAGAACTATGCACACACACATATATGGAGGCCAGATATTGACATCGGTGTCTTCCTTAATTGCTCTCCACCTTATATATCAAGGCANCTCTCTCCCCCAAAGCTTGCTGATTCCTCAAGCCTAGATGGCCATCCTTCCCCGCAGATTCCCACTTCTCTCTCCGGAGTGCTGGGCTACAGGTGGCCACCATACCAAGCGACATCTACATGGATGGTACTGGGGATGCAAACTTCGGGTCTCACATTTTTGCAACAAGTGCTTTGCCCTTCTGAGCTACCCCTCCCTTTAAAAAAATGGAAATAGCGTCTTATCAAGCCCCGGCTGAATGGATTTGTGCACATCAGGCTGGCCTAGAGTTTGCAGCAATTCTCCTCTGCCTCTTTACAGTAAAGCGCCATCACTTCCAGTTGATAAGACAGCTCCGGGAGTAAAGTGCTTGTGGCCAGGCCTGACATCCTGCATTCCATCTGCAGGATCCAGTCACTCCTGAAAGTTCTTCTCTGTCCACCAAACATGTGCTTCTGTGCATACACTCTCTGTGTGTGCAGACTTTAACATATGTGTGTGTGCGCGCGCACGCGCGTACGTGCATACATACACACTTAAAATATCAAAGCACAAGGGGGGCGATGGTTCAGTTGGGGATGCACTTCTTGTGCAGATATGAAGACCCGAGTTCGAATCCCCAGAATCTCTGTAAAGTTGGTCACAGTAGATCACATTTGCAATTTCAGTGGCTCCTACTGCAAAAACTGGACAGGAAAATCCCCAGGAACTCACTGGATACAAAGTCTGGCATAGACAGCAGCTAGTGAGAAACCCTATTCCAAGCAACGGAGAAGGCAAGGATGGAAATCCACTGTTGTCCTCTGACCTCCACCATGAATGCCACGGCACGCCCATAACACAGAGAAGCACGTCTCTACTCTCTCTTGCGCGTGCAAGGGCACACACACATCCATACAACTATCGCACACACAATATGCAAATCATAGTCACAGTCAGCGCACACATGATATTTTCAGCATCACCTTGTGTTAGGAGGCAGTGGTGTGAAGCATTTATCTTTGTTTCAGGGTGCTACTGTGCCTCACTCAGTCAGACGTCTCAGGCGTCTTCAGACAACAGCAGTACTGTTCTATTAAGTAATACCATCTTGATTAGTCAGTCAAGTCTAATTGTGGCTTATACCATTACTGTCTAGTTCTGTCAAATATTCTACATCATTCTGCTTCTTTACACTCGTGCAGGTCTGCTCAAATAGAGACATTTTACTAGAGAAGGAAGTGGTCTTTTGAATCTAGTTTTATACAAGACTGAAAGAATTTAAATTAATCTTTGTTGAATAATTACAAGACAAGTGGGAAATGCTGGTCCAACATGTCCTTCCAACTATCTTCCTACCCAGGTGAAGCACAGACTTCAGAACGGAGTCCCAAGTGAGCTTGGCAGTTGTCTGTAGAGGGTCTGACTCACTCGGTTGGTCTTCGGAGAGCCTGACTTGAATCTCACTGAAATATTTTTCTAAGGAAAAATAAGTGACTTTAAGGTGCAACGTGAACCATCACCTTAGAAGATACAAGAGCACACACTTCAGACATGTTTCCGATTTCTAAGATCGATCCATTGTTCAGTTCACTATGATGGAAGCACTATGACCTCGCCTGTGTGTGGTGTGAGTCTTAAGAAAACAATGCCACATTGCATATGAACTCACTGTTTCTATCCATTCTACATTTTTTCTATACTTAATTTTCATGAAACTGAGTTGCCTATATTCTGAGTTCCTACAAATAAGAGGCTAGATTTCAACTGCCTTGACATTAACTTGCCTGTGACTACCAAAACAGAAACCCCACCTCTCCTCCAGGGGCCAGAGGAAAGTCTGCCAGCAAACATTTCACTTTAACTAGCCCTTCATCCTTTATAGCCGTTAGCCACATGTATCTGAAATGCCGTTGTGCCGCGCTCTTCTCCTACAGCCACACGGGGACTCCATCACCAACGCATGAACCAAAAGCAGAAAAAGAAAAAAAGAATCTGGGAGTAACTATTGTAACATGAACTATAATCACCTTCACAGTTTTAAGAGCTAACTTGAGAAACAGATTTCTCAGTACAAAGGAATTAAACGTCTTGCTTTAAAACATAACATAATCACATGCAAGTAGTAAGATTTCTGAGAGGCAACTGGGCCTGCAATTAAAATATTACAAATGTATGATTTTCCCCTTATTTATTCTAAGTATTTAGCTTCTTCTTCCCAAAACAGTGAACCATTACATTCACTTGCTTCTAGAGTTCAGTGAAACTGACTAACACAAAGTCTAATGCCACTCCGCATAAATAAGTAACTACATTTGTTTTTCCTTTAAAGAAAGCAATGCACCGACGTTTTAACCAATGAGGTGTGGAAACCGATACCGGATGAGACAAACTGAAGACGCAGCAAGGGGGAAAGGCAGAGGAAAACCTCAGCCCTTCGGTTTCACAACCAGACAGACCTAGATCAATCACGAAGGCCCCAGAGGGCTCCAGGGGCGCCTTTATTGTTTGACCTTTGTGTAACACCCGACAGTTTTGTTTCACTATACTGATTTTGTAACTTCATTCATAAAAATTCTGAACAAAATGAACTACCTGAACTACCCACTTGTGAAAATGGCCCCACTCCCCACCTGTCTGCCAGGTATTGAGTTTCTTTCTCGCCTACGAATAGGCGGACCCAAGCTCAATAATTCCTGAATGTACCTGTACGTAACTTAAGCAGAGTCCGATCCCTTATTTCAGCCATTTCTGCTGCAGAGAGCAATGGACTCGGAACAAAGTGTAGCACAGATTTCCCATGTCACAGTCCTCACAAGCATGGTCTGCTGGCGGCCCTCCCCCACTCTTTCCTGGTACAGTCCACAAGGCGACACTTGGGCGATATGTAGCTCCTAGGGTGGACGGTGAGTGTTCACAATCTAAAACCCAACCATGACATGTCACAACTGGGGCTGCTAGAAGCAATGGTTGGCTCATTTTCAAAGCCTGCATCTCCACAGCTGGCTAACAAAGGTCTGCCATTAATCACCCATAAACTGATGATCATTGCTGAAGTTACAGGCATTAACGACGAGAACAAACACTCCTACCACAACAAAGTAAAATTTTGCATTTTTTGAATAGAGAAGTCACCAATTATTACTCTTTGAATTACGGGTGCACCTACAAGTTACAATGTATAAAAGCATATAAGCACTATTTAGCACAGGTCTGACTATTCTCAACTGCAGACTGGAAATGTGACATGGGGGGAACGAGGGAGGACGGCAGAGTCCAGGCTCCACTTGACTGCTGGATGCTTCAAAGGGACTGTGGGATGGACCATGGCGACATCACCTAGGGATAAGTACAAAGCTCCTCCCTCAAACATGAGACGACACTCGACGGAAACCAGCTGGCTAACTAAATAAGCATCTACTGAGAGCCCGCTGCTTCTCTTCTCGTTGCTAGAAGAACGCTGTGCCTTCTCGACTTGTCCTTTCCAGATCCTGTGCTAACTGAACTCTGCCTGCCGATCAAACTGGACTTTGTCCTAAGTTTCCAAATGCTTTCAGTCATCTTAAGCAGTAGAAGCAAATCGCTTTGCATCTGAGGAGTTATTTCTGGGCGACAATGGCTATGTGTATTCTTCATTTTACAGCTTGAATATCTGTGAGAAAATAATTGCCTCAACTCAAATTCCATGTAGGTGGAAAAACCACTGCTATAGCAACCGTAGATTCTGTTTATGGGGATTGGAAGGTGAAGAATCCGCATTGCTAACACTTGAAAATTAAATATCTGAGTTGTGATGGCTGAGAGCACAGGAAGACCCAGGCCCTGGCCTTTCACCCAGTATCAGGAATGGGGTCTGACTGGGCCTCAGGATGCAGTGCGTGGTGCCTGTTTAAATGACAGGGTCGATCACTGTAGGTCAGACATCACACTTCAGGCTACATCCCAGGCCATAGTCTTCTGCCTCATGTTCCTTGGAGTCAAAAGAGTTAGGGAAGAAGGCGGCTTCCGACGGTGAATGCATTTCTGAAATTCTATTGCTAAGAAAAAGTGTCCATTTGGAGAGGGAACAATACGGGCTGGTGCCAGGATTAGCTCTACATCTATCATTAGTGGTGTCTGGCTCCAAGAAAGGAGCCTACATCTCTGTGAAGACTTCTTCTGATGGAGAGGGACTGGAAATCCTGGGGAAGAGGGAGTGGTTTAAAACAGCGATGTTCAAGAACAGGCGTCAAAGTGCCACAAGTAGCAAAGGAAATGAGCAACAACCCTGGGCTAGAAGTTTCCCTCCGTTGCCCAGGTACAAAGAGCCCCTGGGAGGCACAGGCAGAGCAATGGCCAGCACTAATCAACCCCAAAGCATTCGGCCCATGCCACACTCTAAAGAATGCCAGTGAAGGGCATCACCTGAGGGAATGGGTAGCAATGGTGCTCGGACATCTACTAGGGTCAGCTGGGTTCCCGATGCACAGCCCTGGGGACTGGGCCTGACACATTGGCACTTAGTGAGCCACTATTGCTTTTTTTTGTCCTAAGTAGTCACACTTTGCTTCCTAATTGTGGGTTTAATCTGCATTAACTATAGACAGAGAACGTCTTACTTTGTGGTGTTGCAGGTGGAATGGGACCTAACGCACACTTAGGCAAAGTGCTCTGCTACCAAGGTTTGCTCCAAGGCCTGAGCAACGTTCCGGGTTCATCTACACATTTCCAATCTACGCATCTTCTAGAAGCGACTGTTAGAATATTTTGCCCGGTGGCTGTTTTTTTTTTTAAACATTGCATTGTGTTATTTGGATGTAATTTGCCACATATATGATTTGCATATATTTTCCTCACTGATTTACTTCCTTTCTCTTAGTTTTTTCTAAAGATTTATTTTATGGGTGTTTTGTCTGCATGTGCATCTGCACACCAGAAGAAGACATCAGATCCCTTGGCCTACAGTTATAGCCTGATATGAGCCACCACTTGGGTCCTGGGAATTGAACTCAGGTCCTCTGGAAGAGCAGCCAGTGCTCTTAAATGCTGAGCCATCTCTCCAGCCCTCTTAGTCTTTTACAATGTAAAACACCACTAATTTTGACAATTTCAACCCACTTTTTTCTATTTATGAACTATACGTTGGGTATCATTTCTCATTCCATCGGTTTTATAAAGTATTATTCATTATAGGACTTTACACATGAAATTTGCTATTTCTTCCCCCAGCTCACCTCCACCTTCTCCCTCCTGCTTCCTCCCATTTTCAGCAGCTTCCTCTCCACGTCCACCTCCTCCCAAAACATCATTTCTCTCAGTCTTCTGGGGAGTTTCACAGTCATCTAAGAAATCTTTACATACTTTAAGATCAAAGATTATCTGATATATTTTCTTCCAAACTTTTTAAATTGAGATCAATGGTACGTTTTTGTAATTTTAATTAGATTTTTTTTTTCCAGAACTGGGACCCAAACCCAGGGTCTCACACATGCTAAGCAGGTACTTTACCACTTGGTGGTAAGATCTTTCACCCAACTGAAAGATCTAGCCAACCCAAATGTGAAACATTCTTAATAGAAATCTCAAGAATTAGTATTTATGTAAATATCATTATTTTTGAATTTGAAGGACTTTTTTTGCTATATTTAGTAATAAAACATTGTGGCTGTGTCCCCGTGTTGCAGGTATATACGAAGGAGGAGGGGAAATAAAAGATTAGATTTTTAAGAGTTCCATAAACAGAAACAAATGGGATGGTCAACTTTCCATCACTGAGGCCAACAACCTGAAAGACAGGAGGCCTTATTTGAAGTGGCTGTCTTAGTTTGTGGTTTGGTGGCTTGTGGCAAGGCTGCCTGTCAGACTGGAAGGAAGCCACAGTGAAGGAAGCTTGATCACCCCCTGGTGGTTGGGAAGCAAACTCTTAAGGGCACAGTGAGTTGCATAACATCGTCCTCGTGCCCCACTCTGAACAGAGCCACAGCCTAGGGACCAAGCCTTTATTTACCACATGGGTTTATGGGTTGACATTCAAGATCTAACGGTAACAGCAAATATACTAGTGTCAAGCTTCATTTCTCTCACCCAAAACAAATTGCGAGAGAACTGCTTGTCTGTAAATCGCTACAATAACGCTGTCTTCAGCATAGTGTGCTGTGGTTTCCAAAATGGACTTGCCAGAGTTGATTTGTCTCATCTGTGGCACAAATAAAATATAACTCAAGTTTGGTTGTACAAATCCAAAGCCTTATTTACTATTAGAATAGCCTATTTACATATAAAAAAGGTTAGCCCAAATATACAATATCAATGAAAAGTGAACCTCAAAAACCATTAACCCAATGAAGAAAAATCCTTCTAAGTGAAAGCAGCAAGACAGCAGGTATGCGACAGTTCTTTCTATCTGAAAACTGACATCTACAGCCAGTCGGGTCTGCTTCTACATAAAACCCACAGCTTTATGGGTTGCAAAATATATTTTGAAAGTAATCAGCTTGTCCTAGAGCAGAGTCAACCAACAGAAGCTTGCCATGCAGAGTTAAGTCTCAGCCTCCCCGTTAACCGGTACTGTACTTCTGATTACAGCAGGGTCACAGCCTGTAGTGAAATGTACTTCGGTGCCCAACCCTAAATGCCTTACACAAAGCCAAGGGACTTAAAAACTCATCAGGTAGCCAATGACAACGGAAGTGGGCTATCTAAGAGTCGTGTCATTTCCCCCAGCGATTCTTAGTATTCCTGGATAAGGAAGTTGACAGAAGCTTAGTTTTATGAGGAGTGCAGCAAAACAGAAAGGTAGGAGGAAATGGAGGCAATCATAGGACCAAGGACCATCAACCAAAGAGGGTCATCATTTCTTGATGCTTTTAACAGTCTCTCGACTACTGGGATGATGCATATAGAAACTGATGTCTTTGTATTTTGAGACAGGACCTCAGGTAGTCATAGCTGACCAGGAACTCACACTCCCGACTCTAGTGCTCTCACTTTCCAGGCAAACGCTACTGCTGCATTTGCCTCCGTAACCAAAGGAGCCTGAACAAATGCAGACAGAGAGCCTGGGAGGCTGGCAGAGGCTAGAGGGTGTCGGCTGGGCCCTTGGGTCATTCATCCAACAACTAAGTTTTTCTTTTGCTTACTCCCACAACCTGAGCATGACTGCTGACTGAAACCTAATAAGCACGTAAGGTTTCTTCTTTCACAGACCTTGTAATTGCTGCACAGATACAGACTTGCTCAAAGTATGTGATGTAAACTGAAGAAGAAAATCATGCTAATAAAGTACCTAGCCAAGTGTAAGGACTTTGGTTATTTTCAGTTGTAACTTTCATAGTCACAAACATTAAATAAATTGATAAGCTATGAATTACTCACAAAGAAAAGTCTCTAGTTTTCACCAAATCAACTCAGTTCTAGCTCCAACCAGCAGCAGAGCAGTGGTGTATGAGTCTCAGGAAGGGGTGGCACAAAGGGACACATGAAAGGCAGCAGTCAGTTGTGGACCTAAAGCAAATGCAGTGACAGACCTCAAGAGAGGACCAGCAAGGAGATGGAGAAGATGCACCAAATGTCAGGCACACCTGCGTCTTACAGTGATCATGGTTTTGTTGTGGTGACACAGGGTTTTCTCCTTCAAATGACTCAGAAGTACAACTTTCTGTTTTACTCCATCCAAATCACTGGTTAGCAAGACACCTTAAAAACATTTCTGAATGATTTTATTTAGGGTTTACACAGTCCCTTAAAAATAAAAACAATTAATTCTACTGGTATAGCTAAGTAACATTCAACAAAAAATAAAATCAGACTCTATATGTCAGATCATCCCTAGTTTAGAACTAAGTTTAGAAAAAAATACATGAACAAAAGTATCGACATCTGATATGGGGTTCCCCTCTATATGCTGTGAATATGTTTTGTTACCGTTGGTTAATTAAGAAGCTGTTTTGGGCCTATGACAGGGCAGAAGCGAGCAAGGTGGGAATTCCAAGCAGAGATAAAGGAGGGAAAGAAGGCGGAGTCAGGAAGATGCCATGTAGCTGCCAAAGGAAACAGATGCTGGACAAAACCTTACTGGTAGGCCACAACCATATGGCGATACACAGATTAATAAAAATGGGTTAATTTAAGGTGTAAGAGTTACTTAATAAAAAGCCTAAGCTATTGGCCAAGCAGTATTACAATCAATATAGTTTCTGTGTTATTATTTCAGGTCTGGGCAGCTGAAAAATGAACAAGCAGCCTCTGCCTACAGACAACTATTAGGGAATACAGACCTTTCCACAATTTAAGGATAAAGCCAAATACGACACCAAGAGCAGAACCAAAAGAGAAGAGAGTGTGAGACTGAAAGACATCAAAACAAAAGCTTTGTGGCAATAATGAAATAATAGTCAAAATATGAAAAATAAGGCTAACTTATTTAATATCACTTAACAGAAGGGCTATAGTCAACATAATTGTAGTAAAAACTTTAAACACAACCAGGTGGTGGTGGCACACACCTTTAATCCCAGCAATAAAGAGGTACAGGCAGGCGGATCTCTGAGTTCGCGGTCAGCTCAGTCTACAGAGCACAGAGCGAGTTCCAGGTCAGCCAGGGCTACACAGAGAAACATTGTTTCCAAAAACCAAGCAACCAACCAACCAAACAAGTTTAAACACAGAAATTGTTCACTGATTTTCGTTGCCCTGGTTATTTAAAAGTTACTATTTGCACTGACAGATTAAGTTGCTTCACTACAATAACTATGCTTAACATTTGTATCATAGAACATCAATATACAACAATTTAATTTTTAAAAAAACATTTAAAAGCAAATAAAACAACTTAACAAAAAATGGATACTGCTGAGCCATCTCACTGGATAAAAGCACTGCAGGCCCTACAAGGTGGAAGGAGAAAACTGACTCTTGCGAGCTGTCCTCGGACCTCCATGCACATCTGTGGCTGAGCACTCATGCAATCATACAAACACACACACACACACACACACACACACACACACACAAATTTAAAAGTGTAAATGTTTGAAAAAACAAAAGTGGATGCTGAAGCCAATCTGGAGATCATAGGAACATGAATCACAGACTTAAAATGAGTGAACTCTTTGGGCCCTGAGTTTTATTTCTAGTAACCACACCAAAGTGATTTTCTTTTTCTTTTTTTTTGGGAGGGGGGAGTTGAGACAGGATTTCTCTGTGTTATCTCTTGACTGTCCTGGAACTCACTCTGCAGAACAGGCTGGCCTTGAACTCACAGAGATCCACCTGCCTCTGCCTCCCCGAGTGCTGGGATTAAAGGTGAATGCCACTCTTGCCCAGTCAAAATGATTTTCTTATCAAGGATTTTTGCTATAGAATTGTCAGTATTAGCAATAATCAAAACAAAATCATCTACATGATCAATTTTGATTCATACTATCTGTTCAATGGAATATCTACTGACATTAAAGACAGTAATGAGAATTATATCCATTGACGTGAACAAATAACCTCCATATAGTGGTATGTAAAACAAAGAAAAAAGATAGGAGACAATAAAAATAAAAATAACCTGCATGGCAAAGACTATCCACATCCCCCCCTCCCAGGACACAAGAATATTATATTTCCATCCCTCTGCCTGCATCCCCCACACAGTTTGGTGTGGGCACGTGGCTATGTTCTCTACAACAGAGAGGGAGCAGGGTGTGCCCTTGAGCTACACTGAGCACAGCAGAGACAATGCTGGTCCAATTCCTTAAGACAGCATGGAGCAGCAGCAGCCCTGGTCTGACCCCAGTGTGGAACATATGCCCTGGACAGTTCTGTCTGAGCAGCAAAGAAAAGTATGCTGTATTTGTGTCACTGTATTTTAGGATATATTCAAAGGCTTGGTCTATCCTAACACATGGGACATAAATGTTCTACTTTTTAATTAATTCAAAGCAGTCTCCCTTAGTTGTTCTGGTTTGGAATTCACAGAGATCCCTCTGCCTTCAGAGAGCTGGAAGCTTTGATAAAAGCATGCACTACCACACCCAGGCAACTGTTTTATTATAAATACATATATAGTTAAAGGGCTGGGACCACAGTCATCAACAGGTTTACGGTATTTAACCACACTATTACACGCAGTTGTAGGCTGTCTATTATTGCTATGCTATCCTTCACTGTGTGAATATGCATTTATTTACCCACTATTAGTTTTCAGTTTCTGGTTGTTACTAATACAGCTACCACAAACAATATCCTTCTGTTTTGTTGTACACATGTACACACAGATATGTATTTCTATTGGGTACCTCTGTGTGTGTGTGTGTGTGTGTGTGTGTGTGTATGGGAAGAGTAGGTCTGACAAGAGATAGATAAACCCCACAATGCACATTCTAAACAGAAAGAACAAAGACGACCAAACTAGACACTGTTTTATATCTGAAGATGGAAGGACCCTGGCAACCCCCATCTCCTGGTCTTCCTCAGGCTCCTCTCTCATTTATTCTGGCAGAATAAACAAAAGCTGTAATCCTAGCAATCCTGCTGCTCAGGATAAACAGCCATTTTTACACTGCCTTCCTGGTCCTTAGTAACTCCATGCCACACTTCCCCTCAGTTTCTCCAAGTTCTCAGTCTCAGCATCCCAGAGACAAACTTTCCTCGGAGTTCTTCAAACCCACCGTAATGTCTGCATCAACAGGTCTTTTTGCCAAACCATTTCTTAGCCCCAAGGACCTGACACTTGCCTTTGAATCTCACATCAGTCAGGTCCGCAGGCCAGGACCTGACACAGCAGATCCCTAAATGGGTCACTGCTGTAACCTCAGGTTTATTTGTGTGGCTGGTGTAGTGACTAGATTCCCCACTGAAAACATTGCATGGCACAGCAGATCCCTGAATGGGTCACTGCTGTAATCTCAGGTTTATTTGTGTGGCTGGTGTAGTGACTAGATTCCCCAGTGAAAACATCGCATGAAAAATCACAGCCCTAAACGGCATACCACCCAGTGCACACTGCAGCCCAAATAACTGCTTAGGGTCAGCTAAGAACAGAATCCATGGAGGGAAAGGAGATGATAAACAAGGCCAACACCCGCACACCAACAGGGAAAACACAGACGCCCAAACCCCAGAGTTATTAGCACAGCTCGGACTCACTAACATAAAATTATCTCAGCATCAAGGTCTGAACCTGCCCACACCTTTCCAAGGAGAGAGAGACGCCTCAGAGGACTTGTAGAGTCTTAGGCAGGCACGATGTCAACGTTAAAAAAAAAAGAAAAAGAAAAATCAAGGTTTATGCACCAACCAGCACCGGAACCAAAGAAGCTACTACATCTGATGACACATTTCTCTATCGTGTAACGAGGCTATATGGAGTTCACCCTTCTGAAAAATGTCCCTTTTCACTTGTCTGGCTGTACTCTCATTAATAGAGCAACCAGGATCAAATTGCTGCTGCAACAAGAAGGACTGCTTTCATGGGTGATCTATATACAAGGTACAGACTGCAAAAGGGGAAAGAATTCTCAACAACCGGGTGAGCTGGCTGGGAAGGTGTATGGGCGAGTCAGTTCATCACAGACTGTGGTCTACAGGGAGTACTTCTTTCTCTGAATTAATAGACGCTTAACAACTATTTCTGTTGTTGCTTTTTCATGGAAGAAAGAAAACATATAGAAGTTGTTAAAACACTGGCTTGCTTGATAAATTTAATAAGTCAAAATATAAGGACAACTGCACATTAATACACAGGAGTCACAGAGAGTGACAAATCTCAGGTCACGTTAGGGGGAAAGTCCATGTTGCTTTAGTGACTAGCACTTCTTGGCAGGGGAAAGGAGCCAGAGAAGGGAGGGAAGTGAACAAACAGGTGTGGGAGGGGCAAGTCAGGGCCTCCAATTACTGCAGCTATAGGTGGCCTGTGAACAGTAAGCTGCAGGCCACAGAAATCACAGCCTGGAACTTTCTCTAGAGCTCACAGCCTCGCATTCTGAAGGAATAAGAGGACCAACTTGGGATGTGACAGGCCACTGAGGCTTGGACCACCAAAGTATGTGAAAGTTGAGTACCCAGGAAAGCCACAGCACAGAGGCAGAGACTCCAATGAAAAAGAGCCAAGCAAGTAAAGACAACAAAGCTACCTAGTCACACAGACACAAAACAGGAAAAAGGCAATTAGAATCATAATGGGATTTGTCTAACAGCAGCATGTTTCAATGAGGTATTATGTGGATTAGAAAAAAATGTTAAATTTAGGTTACTCTTGAAACTTTTTCTTTGTTTTATATTTTACTATTACTACACAACTAAAACAAAACAAAATATTAAAACAACAACAATAAAAAAACCAAACTATTATTATTTTGTGATGCCAACGTAATTTACTGGGGGAAAAAAAAGGACATTAAAGGAATATCCCAGCTCTACCATCTGAACTGGCAAACCTTACAAAGTTACTCTTGTCTTTTTTTTTGCCTCATTTTTCTTTATGTAGAAATGCTAAAGGTAACATTAACCTCCTAGTTAACAGGATGGTGTAGATCAATACTTAAAAAGCATATTGTAAACAAACATGATCAGCATCACTTTGGATGCATTTGATTAAATTTCAAGTACATTTCTCAAATCTATTATGTCATTATATATATATATATAAAAAGCTTACATGCTCCTCCTTGAGACACAATTGCTCAGACCTTCATTGTAAGCACAACTAAAAGCAGCTAGTTGTCCCCCACCCCATCCATGTCGTCCCCCCTGTACCCTCCCATTCCGTCCCCCTCCCCCAGCACACACTGGGATACCTCCAACCTTGCACTTGACCCTCATGACCTCACTTGATAACCGGCACTCTGTACTAGACAGGCTGGGGAACCCCCTGAGAGTAGGAGGAAATGCAGAAGAAGCCAGGAGATTAAATGACTTCTCCGGGATCAATTAACACCTATTAGGTTATCTTTGTGACCTGCTGCCCTGTCCTGGAACTGCTTTTTTTTTTTGTATGGGGTTATTGAAAAATCCAAACCTCTTTATTTGAAATGAACCCACTAAGATCACAGAGGATTTTCTTTTTAGTTGATTAACAAACATCCATTACTTGTTTTAGGAGAAAAATCAATTTTTTGCTTAGCTTCTGGTTTTGCTATAACATGGGCATCAGGCTGCCAGGTTGTACAATATATCTCTCCTGAGCTTTGCTGCAGAACACCTTTAATGAAAGACAAAGTTTATGCATTTCATGTACCTTATAGCTTTCAGAAAGTATTCCTGGGTTGACATGAAAATAATGTTTTATAATTACAGATATGAAATCCATAACAGACCAAAGATGGAGACCACCAAAATCCATCTTCAAGAATCAATGA
>LOJH01047077.1:0-13282 GCA_001685095.1 Ellobius talpinus
ATCCATCCATCCATCCATCCATCCATCCATCCATCCATCCATCCATCCTTTCTCATTAATTTTCAAGACTGTAACACTGGCTGGCCTTGAACTTAAAATTCTCCTGTCTCAGCCCCTCTTACCATCTGTACATGGATTACCATGCCTGGCCTAACGGTTCACTTTGTAATTAATTAGTTAAAAATTGAGACTCACCACATGGCCCTGGATGGCCTGGAACTCACTACATAGAGGAGGTTGGCCTCAAACTCACAGCAATCTGCCTGTCCCTACTTCCTGAGTGCTGGGATTAAAGGTGTGCGCCTCCACGGCTCTGCTGGCTCTCTTTAAGGCCACCTTGACTATGTTTTTTGTTTTTTTTTTTCCTGCAGAGGACTAGCTGATCAAGGTTTTAGGGTTTGCAGACTTCTCAGCCTCTGCTGCAAGTATTCAGGTCTGCTCAGCACCTTCTTGTGCAAAAGTAGCCATGGGCAATTTGTAAACCCATAGGCATGGCTATAGCCCAACAAAACACTATGTATGCAAAGACAGAGGGCCAGATTTGGCATATGGGCTACAGTTAGTTGGCCAATCCTGTTAAATTGAATTATCTGGCCTAATTCCAGCATCTTTTTTTTTCTTTTTTTCTGGATAGGATCTCACATAGCCCAGAGTGGCCTCAAGCTCACTATGTAGCCAAGGATGAAAGGATGATCTAGAACTTCAGAACCTTCTGTCTCTGCCTCCTAGTGCTACCATTACAGATGTGCACCGTCATGCCTGGTTTATGTGATCTGCAGACTGAACCCAGGGCTTTGGGTCCAATCAATTTAACAACATCCACAGGCCCTCTGATATCTTAGATAAAACCAATTAAGATCCACAAACGGGCTCAGAGGTTAAGAGCACTGACTACTCTTCCAGAGTTCCTTAGTTCAATTCCTTAGCAACCATTTGGCAGCTCATAACCATCTATGATGAGGGCTGATGCCCTCTTCTGGTGTGCAGGCAAGCATGCAGACAGAACATTGTATTATAAAAAAATAAATAAACCTTTAAAAAATCCACAAACCATCTGGGTTGCAATCCTCTCTTAGCACCCCAAAAAACTGCATCTCCAGCTGTACCAGCTCTGTCTCACACCAGGAGTCGACAATCCTCGTTTCCCTCCCTGCAGAAGCAGTTTCTCCTTTGCACTCTGAGTCAGCATCACTCAGGCTTCCCCCTCAGGGCTCAGGTTTGGGTCTTTTGTTTTCCATCTGTGTCGGTGCACAGTCTACGTGATGAGCACTCTACAGTGCACATCTCTGGGACGGAGCCTTTCTCCTAAGCCCCGTTTGGAACTACAGCTTCAGTCTCCCTTGGTGGCTGGCAAGACTTTCTGAAATGGAAGCCAGACTCCGGGTCTCCCCAGCTCCCTCCTCCTTTTCCTTCCCTGTGACTGAGGTTTGGTCTTCCTGATGCTCCCTGGCTGTGGAGCTGTCCATGTTCCCTCTTCTTCCCTCACACCAGGGTCATCTGTCGGAATCTACCAGTGCCACCCACTTCCCCTTCTTCTTCCAGGGACTCATGTAGCCTAGGCTGGCTTTGAACTTGCTATGTAGCAAAGCATGATCTTGAACTTCTGATGCTTCTGCCTCTGCCTCCTGAGTGCTGAGGTTACAGGTGTTTGTTACAGGTGTCACATACAGGTGTTACAAAGGTTATAGGTGTGCACCGTCACAGCTGGATATATGGTGCTGGGGATAGAGCCCAGAATGTCACACATGCAAGGTAAGCACTCTGGAAGCTGAGCCCCCCACCTGCAGCCTGGATGCTGATGTGAACATATCAGGCCCCGTCGATGGGTGCTGAATGCCACAGCACTGATTAGCTCACATCGAGGACACGATAGTTCTATTCCTAACTTCAGACATTATTTACATTTTCTGGAAACTGAAGGCATTTGCTGTGTTCTCTATGATACCTGGGCACCCACACATTTCCTGGATCTGTAGTTAAATTCACAACTTTTAAACCTCAGTAGTCTAGTGACTGTCATACTGTGCTTGGCTCCACCTGCCGCCTCTTTTCCCTCCAGAGGCATATGCTATGGATGCAATATTTTGTCTTCCCAGCTGACACTCCTGGGCAAAGCCTTGAGGGGGTATTACCCATCTTCAGAAGTTCCTTGGCATGATGCCTCCCTCCCCCCTCTTTCTCCTCCTCCAGCCTGGATGGAAAAGCTTCCTATGCTGGGTTTCGTCTTACATCAGGATGGCCTGTCTCCACAGGTTGCGTGACAGAGAACAGTGCTTCACCCTGGTGGACTCTCATTGTCATCTGTGGAATGACAGGCTGGGCCAGGAAAGCCACTGGATCCTGTGGTTTGCATACCCAGTGCTCCCAGGGCCACTGTATGGGGTGAATTTTCTGAAATACCATCCAAATATCAGGAACCAGTCTCCCCCAGATGCTGGCTAGGGAGGCAAGCTTCCGTCACAGCCAGGGGCTGTGTGCTTTAAGGAATGAGGTTGGTTAGCTCTTTATTTTTCTATACTCTGCCTCCTCCTAGGACCTGGCCATGTGCTCCACACTCTCTTCCTCCTGGGACCTGCTGTGTTTTCTGCTTCCTGGCAAGGTGGAGTGGGGCACTGGATTCTAACACCTGTTAGTTTGTGACCTCTCAGACCACATCAGCAGGGCCACAGTTTTCTCATCCATAGAAAATGGGCCTTAATGGTCACAAGGTAGCCTGAGCAGTTTAGAGGGTTCTGCAGATAAGAACCCCACCATAATAACACAGCATCCTGAATCAGAGATGGCCTTCAAGCCGATTTTCAAATACTGCCAGTGGTGCTTGGCAAACTGATCATCTAAGCAATATTAGGACCTAAGAATCCGCAGACTTTTTGAAATTTTTTTTTGAGACAGAGTCTCGTGTAGCCTAGGTTGGCCTCAAACTTGCTATAATGTTCAGGTTGACCTTGAACTCCAGTCCTTCTGTCTTGACCTCCTGAGTACTGGGGTTACATAGACTATATCTGGCTTATGCGGTGCTGTGGTTTGAACCTGGGGCTTTGTGCAGGCGAAGCAAGCCCTCTACCAACCAAGCCACATCCTCAGCCCCTACTCCTCAGAACTCTTAAGTGACTATGGGGCTGGAGGTGGTGGAGTTGTGCACTGTGTGCCTTAGAGCAGAACAAGCCGAGGTGTTGTCTGAGTTCCTTGGACCAAGCTCAGTCCGCCTCAGAATGTAAGTACCTTCTACAACACCACAGTATTTACTTCGGTCAGCTGCAGAGAGCCAAGGCCCCGGGTGTGCAGTGGAGCCTGAGGGCACACACGGGACAGTGATCAGAAAGGGCTTGGGACATCATCCCACTTACCCAACCCTCCCCCCACTTCTTTGTCCCTCCGTACCCCATTCCTCTGCCACATCACCCCTACCTTGTATCCTTGGATGTCTCCATTCTGGCTGTCCAGTGGGGGTGGCTCCCAGGTCACATCTAGCTGTGTGGCTGTAGCACTGTGAATGGCCACATTCTGGGGTGCTGCTGTGGGCACTGGAGGGCATGAAGGTTGGTGAGTGAGCTATGGAAGAGGAGGTGGCTAGGGCAGGGTGGGGACCCTGGATGAGTATGGGGGACTCACGAGGGAGGCGGCACTCACCTGCCTCCCCGACAAAGACCTCTTGTGGTGGGCTCAAGGGTCCCTCTCCCACGGCATTGTACACGCTCATCCGGATCTCATAACGCTTGTGCTTGCTCAGATCTGTGGGCGAGAGTGGGGATCAGGAACACAGAGGTTACAGAGCCCGGGGAAGGAGCCCTCCATGGACGCTGGAGCTACCGACTGGAGGGAGGAGGAATATCTACCATTCTAGTGCCCTATGCGGCACTGGGGAGGAAACAGGTAAGAGGCAAGCCTTAGATGTTTGGGCTGTACCCTGCCAAGAGAATTCATGTCACAAAACAGCTCCCTGCTCTAGGGTCATACAGACCATTGCATCTCCAAGTAAATAGTGTTGAGACCGAAGGGGGCCATATTAACAGTCCTGGCCACCCTGGACCAGAGGGCCAAATGTTTTTCCCCACTATGGCGGACGCAAACCATTTCAGCCATTGTTTCCTTTGTGTCCTACCTGTCCCCATTCGCCAGCTCTTTTGTTTTCCTATTCTTTCAGGGACCAGGGGTGGAATCCAGGATGGATCTCTTGAAGGCTGAGCACAAACTCTACTAGTGAGCTGTACTCCAAACCCCCACCCCCAGTCCTAGAGGGGAAGAGCTTATGGGATGTGAATTCTGGCTCAAGAAATCCCACGTATTAATCAAGCTTCGGGGAGGAGGCCTGGTGAACAGAAGCTGCAACAAGAAAATGGGTTCTGTCGTCCTGGATGGGAGATGTGATCCCTTTCCCTGGTGGCCAGTTGGTCCCTGTCTCCTTCCCACCATCGTTCCCCAGGGTGGCAGTTCTGTCAGGGAGTAGGCTCCTGTTGAGGAGAAAAGGGCAGTCTAGACTCTGAGGTTGGTTTTTTCTAATCAGAAGGCCATGTGTGTGTGTGTGTGTGTGTCTGTGTGTGTGTGTGCGCACGCGCACGTGCATGCGTTCATGTGTGTGTATAAGAACCTGCTGAGGCTTCAGAAACAGAGAAGGCACAGAGGTGAGCCAGCCACATAACTATAGGAGCCTCAGACAGGGCTAGGGAGACAGTGAGGGCCAACATTCCTTACAGGGGTCAGGTCAGGTAATAGCAGTAGAGGCCTGCCTACCTGTCCTGTAGTAGGCTTTACCTTCTGATATTGACCTTTCGGCCCCTCAGCTACTCACATCTATACTTTGCTACTCAGCATTGATAGGGCCCTGCTTCCCAAGCTTGTAAGATGTATGCACCACAGGCGGTCCTAGTATTCAAGCATTCTGGGTGGATGTCAGCTTGATGCAGTCATCTGAGAAGAGGGAACCTCATCTGCGAGAATGCCTGCATCAGATTGGCCTGTAGGGAAGTCTGTGAGGGCATCTTCCTGATTAATGATTGATGTGGGAGGGACCAGCTCACTGTGGGTGGTATAAGAAAGCAGACTGAGAAAGCCATGGGGGAGCAAGCCAGGAGGCAATGTTCCTTCATGACTTCTGTTCCTTGAGTTCCTGCGTGGCTTCCCTCAGTGATGGCATGATTGGCATGCGTAAGCCAAACAAACCCTTTCCTCCTCGAGGTGCTTTTTGTCTTTTTTTTTTTAAAAAGATGTATTTATTTATGTATATGAGTGTTCTATCTGCATGTACACCTTTATGCCAGAAGAGGGCATCAGATCCCACTATAGATAGCTTGTGAGCCACCATGTGGGTTCTGGGAATTGAACTCAGGACCTCTGGAAGAGCAGACAGTGCTCTTAACTACTGAGCCATCTCTTTAGCCCCTTGTCATAGTCTTTATTACAGTAACAGAAGGCAAACTAGGGTAGTGGGTACCTGCTTGGCCGGGCTCCAGGTGTTCTGGAGGACCCCTCCCCAGCCCATCCCAGGAGTCCTGGGCCATGAGGAACCACCATGCAAGGGGACTTACTGTCCAGTTCGTACTGCGTGAGGCTGGGCCGGGTCAGGTTCCGCATGGAGTACAAGGCTAGGGGGCAGGAGGTGAGAGCCAGGGAGACAGCAGACAGAGGTTAGTGTACACAGGCATCCCACCCACCAGGAACCAACCAGGCCTGGGAAGGTCGACAAACTTGGCGATGGAGTAGACAGGGGGACTGCTTCCAATTCGTGGTGCTGAGGCAGAGGCCCAGATGGGAATTGGGGAGAGGGTAGGTCCTGAAACATTGCTGTCCCTCCCTTGGTATACACTGACTATGGGGGAGCCCCTCAGAGCCTACCAACACTGGGGACAGTTCTGGAGGAAGCCTCTCATCCCATTGGCTCCCTGGTTTCACTTTGGAGCTCTTGGCAAACCATGGTGAAATATTGGCATTGTTGATTTTCTCATATGAACCAGAAACAATTTTATTGTCAAGAAATATGAGTGAATTAGATGCAGGCCATATAAAATCACAGCCATAGGCAGACATCAGCCAAAATAAATAAATAAAGATGAGGAAATAACATGAGCTGTTGGATTGGGTATTTCCGTGGGTTTCTTTTAATATTCTCTCACTCCATGTTCCATCATTTTGTTGTCTGTGAACATCCCCAGAAGCTAAGACTCCATGAGCTTAGGAGATTTAGGACATAGCGCCATAGACCACAGGGACCTAGGCTGTCTCCTCTCCCCTTCCTTCTTTTCTTTTGGTGACCAGTGGTGCTCCTCCTCCTCCTCAACATGCCCTCCTCTTCCCTGTTTGCCTCCCTCTCCTCTCCTTGAACAGAGCTGGAGCCCTGTGGAATCTACATCCATGGCACACCTAGCCTGTCTCCTTCGCTTGGTCTCATGCGCTATGTTAACATAAAAGCTTCCTTGCCTGTTTCCTCCACCCCTTCCACAGCCAGGCCACACTTCCATGCCACCGGTGTGTCCTACAAACCCAGCGTCCACTCACACCCTCCTCTTGCTCACGACTTTCCCATCATCCTCTCTCCCTGGGATTTCCACCTGAGCACCCCCTCCCTTCTCTCTATCTTCTATACTTGAAGGCTGGCTTCTTTGGCCCGAGGGCTGGGGAATAGGAGGGGGTCTTGACTGTTGTCCTTGGTGGGGGTCTAGATGTTGAGACTGATGGTCCTTCTAAGCTGGTGGCTCCTCCCTCACAATTTGCCTGCCTTACTTGGAATCATCTATCCATGTCGAGAGTCCTTTGGAACTCTTCTGGAACATTCTCCCACACTCTCATGCCCATGGCCTTTGCCATCTATTTCGGGGTTTATGGACTGAATGTGTGACTCTTCCTCCATCAGACTGATCCAACAGGTCAGAGACCCTATCTGCTTAACCACTGGTGTGTGCTCAGAGTGTCTTGGAGTATGCAGAAGGTGCTCAACAATGCTCAGCAAGTGAGTGACTGGGATCAGGAAAGGAACATGAAGGGGAGGGAGGGAGGGAGGGAGGGCTGCAGGTTAGCAGACTCAAGGAATCTGGGAGCTTCAGAGCAGGGAGGAGAGCATGACGACCCCACCCTCCCGAAGACCCTATGATGGCTACTTACAGGTGAGCTCAGCCCACTTGGCCCCGGGGTTGTGGATGCCTCGAAGAGTGAAGCCCCTCAGCCCTTCATAGAGCAGCTCCCGGTACCGGATTCGAAAGCCCAGGAGGATGCCATTGATCTTGTCCTCAGCTGGAGGCTACAGATACGAGGGTTAAGCGTGGGGAGGGCCCTTGCCTACTGCTCACCTCACTTCTCCCTCTCTACCCACCCCACCTCCCGCAGCCACACAGCAGGTACTCTATCTCAACCCGAAAAAGAAATTGGGATGGCTTGGGACATTTCCGAAGAAGCTGTCACAGTCCCTTGGAGGTGGGGAAGGGCAGGAATCACCATGCAACCCCCCTTCCTTTAGCAGAGCAGGAAACATACTCAGAGACATTAGGTACTGGGCCATGGTCACACAGCAGCAATAAGACCTCAATACACCTCTGCTGTCACCACCCATTGCTTGTCCAGGAACTCCGTGACTCACTTCTGGCCTCCCCGGGGCTGTTGCTCTCTGATGACTACCCAGCCAGCACTTCCTGGTATTTCCCATGAGCTGAGCCCTCTGCTTGTACTACAGCATGCGCGAGGATGTGCATGCCCGTGTCCATGGACCCTCTTTCCTCTTTCTGTTCCTGTCCTTGGCTGAGCTGGAGAACAGGCGTTTTGCCAAGTGGAAACTATGCTCTAAAGATACATCTTCTAAGAAATCTGTTGAAATGGTTCAGCCTTTTTTTTTTTATTAGCTTCTTAATTGCTTCCCTGGCTGCCATAGGCATCGCCTGGCCCTTTTGTCAGGGTTTCCTATCTACTCCAGCCTCCTCCGGCTCACGTATGGCTGCCAAGTCATTTCCACTTAGTGGGTATCCCCTTTGGGATTCCCAGGCTTCCATTGCACAAGGATTGCTGCCGGGGCCAGTTCCTCAGATCCCAAGAAGTAGGGACAGCAGCTAGCCTTTGGGGGAGGCTTCTGTGGGTGACCCACTGAGCCCAAGGCAGGCAGGTTGATTGATGAGGTTGCCTCTGGCCCTCGTAGACTCAACAGTGCCCCACCAAAGAGCACACAGCTGGGGGAGACTCTACCTAGACAAGGGGACACTACTCATGATGAGGTTCACAGGTCTCTGTTGGGAAGCCTGTCACTGATTTCTGTGCCTGGGTTTTGTGGAGCCCTGGGGCTCCTCATAGCATTCAGGTGCTTTTCTATATACAGATTCCTCATGAAACTAACCCTGTCACTTGAGCCGAGTGACTTCAGGTCACAGAAAGCCCCTTCCGAGTCTGTGCTCATCTGCCTGACATGTGTATCCAGAGGCAGAGTGTGTGCATGTATGGACACACATGTGTATCTAGTGCTCTGTGATGTGAACATGCCTACATCTCTCATGCCTTCCTCTGGGCTCTGAGGGTGTAGAGCTGAGGCAAAGGCAGCTCTGGTCGGGGCTGGTGGAGTTTTCAGTCTCAGTCAAGAACATATTCGAGTCCTTGGAAATGAACCCACCCTGTCCACCTAGTTGTACCTGCCATCGGATTAGCACAGAGGTGGTGGTGTGGGGTGTCACCGACAGGATGGTGGGTGCCTCATCGGGGGCTGTGGAGAGAGGCAGAGGAGTGAACTCTGGGGACCAGGAGTGTCAGCGCCACCCAGGAACACAGGGACCAGATTCTGTCAACATTGGATGGCTAGGTAGGTCCTGTTTAAGTTACCCTGGACACCCACTACCCCTATTTCTTCAGAGCAAACAGCCGGGTGAATTGGGGGCTTGACTTTAGCCTAAGCCATGGCCTTGGAGTCCCTCAAAGCCATAGTACTTAGGTTGCTGTTAGGTGTAGGGTTGAGGTAGGCATCTGCCCCTACTTCCTGCTAGTTGGAGGGGCATCACTCAAATTCCAGGCTGGAGTTGGGACCCTGCGCCCTGGGAAAAATCCCTTTGGTCCCAGACCTCTAGGCATTGTGGCCTGGAGGCAGACAGGCCTAGCAGGTCTAGTGAGCCCTCTCTCACCCCCCAGAGGTCCCTCCCACGGGAGAACACTTCATGCCCAGGAAGTGACCAGGGTCAAGAGCAAGAGCTCCAAGCAGGGAGGTGGTGCTGACCGGCCTGCAGGGTGGTCAGCGACTCTGACTCCTCACTGAACTCGCTGTCCCCGATGTCGTTGGTTGCTTTCACTCGGAACTTGTAGGAAGTGAAGGGCTTGAGTCTGTAGAGGGAAGCGGGGTGGGGGGGCAAGGCCCAAGGTGTCAACCATGATTTGAGCATGAACGATCCCCCCACAGGCTCACATGTTAAAGACTTGTTTCCAAATTGTTGTGACTGCTTTGAGCAGTGGGGCCTTGGTAGAGGAAGCACATCACTGGGGACAAAGCATCAGAGGGTACACTTTATGTTCTCCCTCTAGGTCTCTTTCCTGATCACCATGAGCCTCTGTCACACACTCCAAAGTAACAGACTAGCTGGCTTCCGCTGAAACCTCTAAGGCTGTGTTCCCAAAAATTCTTTCCCCCTTAAGCTGCTTCCTCCTGGAGATTATGGCAGTGACAAGTCTGACTGATATAGTGTCCCTCAAGACCTGGTCCCACTCACACCCACCGTGGGGTCGCATCTATCCTGCCGGAAGAGGGGAGCCAGGGGAGAAAGGAAGGCGTGAATGCTGACATGCCCCATAGACAGAAACATGAAGGCTGGGGAAGGAGTCACATTGGGACAGGCTCAAAGAGATGCTGAGTGCCCAGGCCAGGTCCCATACCATCCCTGCTTAGTCTGTCTTTCACTGTAATGATATGCTACACATCTCCAGGCTTATGTTTGCCCATGTTTTGGTGGCCATGAAAACATTCATGCCAGACAGTGGTGGTCTTTAATGCCAGCACTCAGCAAACAGAGCAGGCGGATGTCTGTGTTTGAGGCCAGCCTGGCTTACAGAGTGAGTTCCAGGACAGCCAGGGCTACACAGAGAAACCCTGTCTTGAGAAAAACAAAACCCAAACCATTCCCACCTCTCTCTCCACACAATTGAATGTATGGTCCCCTGCAAGCTACACTGCCTTTCCTAAAATTAGAATTTTTTTTGAGGTGGGGAGTGGAGTTCCCCAGAGACAAGACGAATTGTTTCTATGAGTCTCATTTTCTTCCCGATAAATGTCTTTCTTCTTGATTTACAGGGCTGGGGGAGGGGGAGGAAAGCCTTGCTCAAGTTCCAGGTCACGTTGACTGGAATATGAAAAAATACAACCACCAGGGATTAGATTAGATTGAGGCCAGCATTTTGGAGAGGAGCTTCGTACCCCTATTAGAGATAGGAGGAGGACGCGGCAGCCAGGAGAATCACTAATGAAGGATGGCAAGTGCTTCTCTAAGGGAGCCCAGCAGGTTCCACAGATAATTAAGAGGTAGCTTTAATGGGCTTCCCAAGGAGGGGGAGAGCTGGAAGGGGTGAGTGTGCCTAGTGGGGTGAGCCGAGGAAGACTTGGGTGACCAGCTGAAGGGGCTCTCAGAAACCACCCCCTCCCTCCTGCAAGGATCACTGGAGGTCTCCATGAGAGAAGGGAACAGAGAGGTGGGTGCAAACCCCATCTTACCTGTCCACAGTGAAGGCAGAGGCATTGTAGCTCACAGACGCCGAGTGCAGGGCCCACCTGCCGCTGGGCAGTTCACGCGTCTGGATGGTGTAGTAGCGGACTGGGGAGAGTCCATCGCTGCCTGGCTCCCAGGACAGCAGAACGCTGCGAGCCTTCACGTCTTCCTGCTGCACCGTGGGCTTGCTAGGGGGCTGCGGGCGGTCTGGGAGGCAGGGGAAGACACAGGTGAGACGGGGTAGCCTGAGTAGGGGTGGTAGTGGAGCGGCTGTCCCTTCTCCAGGGCAGGAAGAAGGTGTCATGAACTGGACACAGACGCCTCCTCTCTATCTCACTTCCAAATTTGTGAAGCCTTGTATGGTTTCTGCCAGCAGTCAACACACGAGTCTTCAGGCGAGACCTGCCCTCAGCTCCCAGAGCCCTGGGTGCCTGGAGAGTCGTGCCTCTCGTGACAGCTTCTAACGGAGGAGTTGACACATTTGCTTCTGCTACTGACAGAGACAGGACCTGCCTTGTGCCTGACTGAGTGGGAGTGAGCCATGCTTCCCTGTGAGAATTCATTCCCGTCATCCCCCTGTTCCATTCTCTATACAGCCCATTCTCTGGTGTAGACATGCATCATGTGTCCTCACTGCTTATCCCAGTCACCCACTAGGAGGGGCGCTAAGCCTCCGGGTGGGCTACAGAGCCCCGCTTCAACTCCCCAGGCCTCCCCAGCCCTGTGGGCGGTCACCTCTCTTCTCTGTGGTCACCACCAAAGCTTCAGCAGCCTCTCCCCAGCCTTTCCGGGTCTGGGCTGTGATGCGGAATAGGTACACAGACTCTGGCTTGAGGCCGGTGGCCATGTACTGGCGGGCGCTGGGTGCCAGGACCTCCACCGTGGCAGTGTTGGCTGCAGTGGCATTGAGCCGGTGTGTGATCTGGTAGGCTGTAGGAAAGAAAGGCAAAGGGCAATGAGGGACAGCAGAGTAAGCAGCCCCAGTGCCCTGTGAGAGAACCTAGCCCCACATGGGCACAGCAGCACATGCCATCAGGCCTCCCTGGCTTTGGTTTGGCTGTGTGACATACTTCTCGTCACCCTTACACCTTCAGCTATGGTGGAGAAATGCGTGCTTTGGTGGGCTAAGGAGTTCAATGCACAGCGTCTTAGACCCATGTATTAGTCCATACGGGGATGAGAGAGGCCAAGTCACCTGGCTTTGAAGCAACAGCCCAAGGTTTTCTAGATAAAGAACTTGATATCCTTCATCGTTTTGTCTTCTCAGGTGTGCCATTCCTCCAAGACTAGTGTCACACAAGCCCAAGAGAGAGGTGCAGGTAGACCAAGTCACCTTTGGGGTGTATATTCATGAGTTTATTTAATTTAATGAAAAATGAAAAAGAATTTATTTTACTTGTATGAATGTTCTTGCCCATCTGTATATATGTATACCATGTGTGTGCCTGGTACCCATGGAGGTCAGAAGAAAGCATCAGATCTCCTGAAACTAGAGGTAGAGATGATTGTGAGCCCTGAGGACCAAACCCAGGTCCTCTGCAAGAGCAGCTGGTGCTTTTAACCACTGACTCCTCTCTCCAGGCCCAGTTTATTTTATTTAAAAACATTATTACTATTATTATTATTATTATGTAGACAAGATCTACTTGTTAAGCTGTCTAGGCTGGCCTAGAACTCCTTAAGCCTGCATGTATGTGTGTGTGCACATGCATATGCGTGTGCATGTAGAGGGAATCTGGCTTGACCAAAATTTACTGGATGGAAAGCTGGAAAAAGACCGGCTGGAGGCACTGGGAAGGATAAAGACAATGCGTAGTTCTTAAAGAGCTGAACCTTGACCTTGCTCTCCAGCAGATACTGTGATGGGCTCAAAGTTCCAGCAGGGGAAACAAGACTGCTGGCCAGTATTCCTTGACAACTCTTTACCCAGGAGGCAGGCCGCTGGGAGTCCCTGCGAGGGATTGTCTTGACGACATTAGCTGATTTGGGAAGACCTAGCCTGATGGTAGACATGACTATCCTGTGGGTGGGGGAGGGCCAGTGGTGTCCGAGCATGCACTGGTTCATTGCTCTGCTCTTGACAGTGGATGGGATGTCACTAGCGCCTTGAGCGCCTGGCACTGTGATGTCCCTGTCAACGTCGGGCTCTAACCCGGAACTGGGAGTCAGATAAGTCCTCTCTCTCGTCAGTTGCCTTTGCTAGGGCATTTTATTACAACAGGAAAAGAAATGAGGATGAAAGCCAAGATATCATCAGCATCACTGTCACCATCATCATCACCATTATTACTGCCACCAGCATCATCACCATTACCACCCAACCATCCACCATCATCACCATGATCACTACCACCACCATCATCATCATCATCACCATCATCACCATCATCATCATCATCACCATCATCATCATCATCACCATCATCATCATCATCACCATCATCATCACCACCACCACCATCATCATCATCATCACCATCATTATCACCACCACCACCACCATCATCATCATCATCACCATCATCATAATTACCACCATCATCATCATCATCACCATCATCATCATCACCATCATTATCATCACCACCACCATCATCATCATCACCATCATCATCATCACCATCATCATC
>LOJH01047079.1:0-13282 GCA_001685095.1 Ellobius talpinus
ATATAAATATGCTACTGTTTAAAACTTATGTTTTCACAAACCCAAAAAATTCTTTTGAGTTCCAGGGAGCCTAATTTAAGGATCTACCTTAAACAGGTCAAGCACACCCCTCTCAATTCCCTGGTCCTAAATATTTTTTTTCTAAACTTAACTTCTCTGTTCTGCCAATTACCTTTAACAGGTGTAAGAGACACCAGACATTCCCATATCTGGTAATCAGACAGGAACTGTTATATTATTGGACTTCCCAGACTTTATAACAAGAATATTTAATTTCTATAATAAATGATAGAATAATAATTATACACATATATAACATATGCACATATCACGCACATCGTATTGCCTGTTTTCACAATAACTCTGATGAGCATATCATCTATCCAAGAGATACACAGCTAAAAATACATTTTAGTAGGATCTAGAAATTATAGTATTAGAAATATCTCTGAAACATTCAAGAAGAAAGAATTTGTGCAAACCCATTCTACGAAGTTCACATCAGCCTGCTACTAAAATTAGGGAACAGAACAACAACAAAAGTAATTGGCTACTAATTTTGAGAAATGTGCATATAAAAATATTCAACAAAATTGTAAAATGTATCTAATTTCCCATAACAAACATACTCACCAATATCAATTGGCATTTGTCTCAAAGAGGCAGAGTTTTTGACATATGCAAATCAATATGAATAGGATATAGCAACTGAATGAATAATTAAAACCACATAGTCAGGATAGGTATATTCTCAATATTAATAATAACAATAAATTTATATTTAATAGAAATGATTTTAAGAAGCTATAAACTAATATTAAATTCAACATGGAAAACATAATTTTTTTCTCTGACATCCTGTATCAAGAAATTGTATTTACGTTACTTTAGCTTAATGTGCTAATGGAAGTCCCTGACAGCTCAGTCAGGAAAGGAAAAAGGAATAAAAATCTGTGGTGACAGCTATTTAAAAGTTGATGAAGGTAATTATTAAGGAGCACACATATTCGAACTGAAAATATCTTTTTGCATTGGTTAAAATAAATATCCATCCAACAAAAAGTGATGCACAGATTCAACACAGTCCCTATCAAATTGCAATCCCATTATTTAAATATGAAGAAACATATAATCCCAGGATTTATATAAAAACAGAAAAATTCTAAATAGTCCAAGTCATCTTGAGTAAAAAGAACAAAGCAGGAATTACATTGTCTAACTTCAAATATAGTAAAAACTACAGTATTCAAAACAGAGAAGTAGTAAAAATGCAGATATAAAGACCACCATACCATAATATCAAAAACAAGAGCGTAAAATTGGCCTGTTTATCTAAGGGCAAATTGTTTTTGACAAAGGTACTAATAACATTAATGGGGAAAGAAATTTTTTCTGCAAATGGTGCTGGCAAAACAGACATATGCAAAAAAATGAAACTTCTTCCTTATCATTAATCAGTTACTCAAAAAGCCCAACTCAGAATAGATGAAAATTTTAAATAGATCTGAATACAGAAAGCTAAGATTTTGTAAATAATCCTATAGTGATAAACGGCTCAAAACCTGAACTTTTCATTCAAATAGATCATTTTTCTATAAATCTTCTGTAACCAAGGGGTAAAAAGATATTTCTTATTAGAATTATGTCTCTTGAAATTCTGTTATCCTTCTTGGACTGCAATAACAAAACGTCACAATGTTTATGACATTAAACAACAAAACTTGATTTTCCAGTGGGTTTAATGTGTAAAGCAATGCTCACGCAGCCATCCAGTCATTCTTCAGCCTCTTCCTTGCAGGCTATGCCATTGGTAGATTTTTACTTTGTTTCTTCATTTTGTGAAGAGAAAGGGAGCATTATATTGCCCTTTTCTCTACCTATATGGTAATTACTCCTACTATATGGTAATTACTCCTACTATATGGTAATTACTCCTACTATATGGTAATTACTCCTACTATAAGGCCTTATCTTTATTTCCTTAATTGCCTCATTATTTCTCTTTACCCAGGTACAAAAACATTGCATATTTGGGATGCAATATCTAAATTTGCAGGGTCCAAAATTCAGACAATAGTGCCACTTTCTGGAAAATTATATTTGTTTTCATACAAGAGCTATCAAGTCAAGAAAAGACTCACTCTTCTCCAATCAATTTTCAGTACCTTACACACAGGTTTAATCCTTTGTCGACATAAAAATATATGTCAAAAGCTTCCACACTTATTCATAAAAGCAAATAAAAAATGCCAAGCTAGACTGCAAACAAATAAAACTACTTTATAGGGAAGATATATTTGGGGATAATAGTAGAATTTTAACAGAGAATTATTTACATTTATGGTTTGGGAAAAGAGATTTAGGACTGAAACAATTTTTGGCAAAATGTTATTGTGAAAATAATAGATAATTATATTTTGAGCAAATCTCTATATAATGCAGAGCTGATATCTAGAAAAATATATCAAATTAGAGCCCCATGGGTTGTGCATGCAGAAATTTTCTTTAATCTTCCTCTTCCAACATTTCACTGCCTACACAATGTTTACTGTATCATTCCTCTTTAATTTTTATTATCTATGTTTTTATGGCTAAACTTATCTTGTTTCTTTTCCAGACAACATTCTCCCAGAGTATCTATTATACCATGTTTTCTCCTCTTTCTAGTGACATAAAAGTAAGCTGCAAAATTTCTATTTATTGCTTGCCCACGTCAAGAATTAAGTTTCATTTCTCCTACAAGACTAAGAGTCAGTGGCATTAAAATAAGGCATGAGGGTGCATTCTGTAGTATTTGCTTCTTGACTATGGATACAATGTGGTCATCTGCCCTAAAGTCTTACTGCTGTGACTTCCCCGCACTATTGAACTATAACCTAGAATTGTGAGCCATAATAAGTCATTTTTCTATTAAAAATTAATTGCCTATGGAAAAAAAGTCCTAATGAAGGAGTGAAAATCTCCTACAATGAAAGGCCTCATACCTCATCAACCAAGTTTCTCTTTGTAGGAAATGGAGACCGTAACAGAAAGCCTAAACTGGTCAAAATGTGGAACAGCAACTGACCATAAGATGCTCAGCATCAATTGACACATCTACAACTTAAGTCCTACAGCTAAGGCTAAGAAAACATCAAAAAAAGGCACAAAAGGATTATAAGAGGCAGAGGACAAGGGTGTCTGCTGTGATATAACACCTTTCTGAAATGACGGAACAACTAGACCCATAAAATCTCAACAATATGGTTGTTTAAACTATACGTGAAGAGTGACAATACCAATTGACATTGAATATGAATGGAGAGAATTTCACAGTGTTGTAGCCCTGGGTGAAGAGCAACAGGAAATTAACCACTGAAAGAGGAAGCAGTGTTTTCTCCAGCGATAAAACTCATGATAGGTTTTCAATCCCCAACAGTCAGATTTAAAGGTAGACACATATAAATAGCACTAAAGCAACTCAGGGACATAGAAAAGAATAGGAGTCCATGAGTTCAAGAAGGAATTGGGGGATCTAGTAAGAGTGGGAGAGAAGGGGAGGAAATGATGTAAATAGAGTGTCCATAGATGAAATTACCAAAAAATAATAGAGAATAAACAAGCTAAGAGATATATGTTTCAGGTCAAAGTGTGACCAAGAAGTACATTATTGTAATACTGTACTTCTTAGTACTCTCCTAGAATTACTATTGAATAGTCCTACATTAATGTCTGCCTTCCTTTTTTTCTTTCGCCATTTAACCAAGAGCATAGACTTTAACTTTCTACCTCTCTTTCTGCGCCTTCTGTCTGCTCTGTCTACCTGTTCCATGAGTCTGCATCTATAGCTGTTTGAAAACTGTTGTGAATATGTCACTGTGTCTGTATTTACTCACTGTGTCTGTATTCTATGCATCACTAGGTGTGTATTTGAGTATCCTTAACAAGGAGCATTCATTTCTGTCTGCTCTTTGGAGAGCTATGATCAATTCAATTGTGGCCCAAGAAAATACCATTAAATGTGGATATGAAGATAGAAATGGTTTTAAAAGGAGAGATAGAAACCTGCATCTATTAATAGGCAGTGTATTTTCTTTGCTAAATGGAGACCTATACTTTTCAGAATGCTATTTCCAGTGCACCTTCTATCCAGGGTTGATCCAAAGAAAAAATTCATGCATTTTTTACTCAAATGCATTGAAACATAGAAGTTTTAAATTAATAGAAGATAAAGCAGGACTTAAGAATCCATGCTTGTTGTTGGGAAATATTATTTTCAGGTTTGTGAATTTTGTTTACACTGCATTTGTTTAACTGTGTTATTCTGCCTGTCTAAAACATCAGATGGTCCTTATAAAGAGATGAGTGGCCTATAGTGAGACAGGAGCAAGGATAGGCATGAATAGTAGGCAAAGAGTATAAACAGTAGTGAACAAGGAGCAAGAGAACAAGGCAAGGAGGACATCAGGGGCCAATCACCCAGATACACATAGCAAGCCATGGAGAAAGAAGTAAAGAAAGGTATACAGAAAAAGAGAATGATAAAAGCCCAGAGGCAAAAGGTAGTCAGGATAATTTAAGAAAAACTGGCAAGAAACAAGGCAACTTAAGGCCAGGCATTCACATCCAAGAATAGGTCTCTGTGGGATTTATTTGGGAGCTGGGTGATGGGCCCCTCAAAAAGCAAAAGAGTAAAACACCCACAGCAGTTTATAGTTAGGATTTTTGTACAAGCTTGTGATTTGGTAAAGGATTTACTTCTGATTATCTAAAGTCTTGACACAATGAAACTCCAATAACAACTAAACATTGTTAATATAGATATAAAGTGAATGAAGCTCTGCATGAATTATAGCCCTAGCAGAAAAATATGTGACACAAACCAAAATAGTAAAAATAGTATAAGCACATAATGAAAGCAAGTAGAAACTTTAAAGAGAACCCACTGGATGATTTAAGCAAGGTGAGTATCAGTGATGAGAGATTATAATATATTGAAAAATTAATGATCCATAATTTCACTGCTGAATAAAGGAAAGTGGAGGAGAAAAATATTTTATTTCATGATGAAAAATAGCTCCTGCCAGGGAAACATATAGGTTGTCTTCACCACTCCCTCTCCTCTTCAGACTCTAAACCCCATGCCTTATAGTAACTTGGTAGCAGAAAATCTGCTGCAGCCTCTCTTTCCCCATCAACCCAATTTTCATTGTATCACAAAGATTTTCCAGTCCTAATCTCCCCCCAACACATATTTATCTCAGCTGGCAAATACAGCAGGAACTCCCTAGAAACCTGTAGGCCACTCAGTGCAGGGAAACAGAGACTAACTGATGATCTTTATTTGTTCCCCTTTCAATTCAACTTCAGATCTCATCCAAAGCTCTGTAGCAGACAGTCTATGATGACTTCTCACTCTCTGCTCCCATTCCCCAGATACTAAGTAGATTCTGGGGGAACACTCTGGTTTTCTCCATCCTGTGCACTCTCTCAGTCACACAACTCTTTAAGAACATTCCCATTCCTAAGGGTCACTCCCAATACCTAATAACACATCTTACCTGAGACCCTACTGGGTCTCAGCATTATCAGCATCTCAGATGAATTCCATACAAAGCAACACACATTAATCCACTCACCTAAGAAAGAGATAGGGCAAAAAAACCAAGGATAAAACACCCACCAAACAAAAACAAGACCAGATACTAAGACCTTGTCTTACTGTCCTCCCAAACCCAGATGCCTACACACCAACATAAAAACAAAATAAATTACAGTCAGAACAATATATCTCCACTAGAGCATAACTATACCATAGCAGGCCACGAGTATTGCAACATATCTGAAACACAAGAAAAAGACCTTAAAGTAGCCTTTATCACTGTTATAGAGGTTCTCACAAAGGAATTGAATGAATTCCTTAAATAAATCCATGAAAACACAAACAAACAGTGTAAGGATAAGAATAAAACAGTCCAAGACCTGAGCGTAGAAATAGAACCAATAAGGAAAGTCAAAATTGACAGAAATCTGGAAATGAAAAAATAACTCGAGCAGGATCCTCAAAGGGAAATCTGACAAACACATGACAAGAGATCAAAGAAAGAATCTCAGGCATTGATGACATGATAGAGAAAATAGATACCTCATTCAAGGAAAATGTTAAATATAAACAAACCCTGGCACAAAAATGCCAGAAAATCTGGGATATTATAAAAAGACTAAGTATAAAAATCATAGAAATAGAGAAAAGAGAAGAAACCAAAGTAAAAGGCCCAGAAAAAATTTTAATCAAAATTATAGAGAAGAAGAGAATTTTCTTAAACTAAAGGAGATGTCCATTAATACACAGAAAGTATACAGAACATCAAATAGACTGGACCAGAAAATAAATTCTCCTTGCCACTTCACAATAAAACCACTCAATACTAAATACACTGATCAAATAATAGATATTAAAAGCTATAAAGGAAAAAGACAAAGTAAAATATAGTGGCAAACCTATTAGGATAATACCTGACTTTTCAACAGAGATTCAACAGCTAGAAAGGTCTGGTGAGATGTAATACAAAGTCTAAAGGACCACAAATACCAGAAAAGAATACTGTACCCAACAAAATTTTAATTCACAATAAATGGGGGAAAGAAGACATTCTATTATGAAATGAAAGAAATGACATACCCGGTCTGACAGAAGGCATCAGAAGGAAACCCCAACTACAGAGGTTAACCATAACCAAGAAAATACAGAATTCATAATCTGAGGCCAGCAGTTAAAAGAGGGGAACACACACACAAACACACACACACACACACACACACACACACGCACCACCACCACCACCAACAACAACAGCAACACTAACAGTGCCACCACCACAACAAAAATAACTGGACTCAGGAAACACTGCCCTTTGATATCTCTCAAAATCAGTGCTCTCAGTTCCCCAGTAAAAAGACACAGTTTCACTGACCGAGTTTGAAAACAGGAACCATCCTTCTGCTTAATCTAAGAAACACACTTTAATATTAGGGGTAAATATCATCTCAAAGAACATGATAAAAGGATAGAAAAGATATTCTATAGAAATGAACCTAAGAAGCAAAGTGACACAGCCAGTTTAATATCTGGCAAAATAGAATTTAAACCAAGGGTAATCAGAAAAGATAGGGAAAGACACATACTCATCAAAGGAAAAAAAGTCCGCAAGGAATTATTGTAATTCTTAACAAATATGTACCAAACAAAAGGACACCAAAAATAAAAGCAAAACAACAACACAACAAGCAAGCAAGCACACAGAAAACAAAAACAAGCATTACATTTTTAATGACATATTGAGCCTCACACACTGGTAGTGGAAAAATTCAACACCCTACTATCACCAACAGACAGGTTATCCAGACAAAAATCTCCAGAGAAATGTTGTAATTCAGGGACATTCTACACCAGATGTACCTAATAAAGGCTTAGAGAATATTTCACCCAAACCCAAAAGAGTTTACTCTTTTCTCAGTACTACCTGCAACTCTCTCCAAAATCAACCCCACATACTCAGGACACAAAGAAAGTGTTAACAGTCACAAGAAAATTGAAATCATATCTGACCACTTCAGATTAAAGTGAGATATCATCAACAACAGAAAGAGTAGAAAGGTCACAAACTCAAGGAAACTGAAAAACTCACTCCTCAATGAAATGAGCCAAGACAGACATTATGAGGGAAATTAAAATGTTCTATAACTGTCTAAAGAAGAAGCACAGAATACCAAAAACTTGGGGGCATACTGGAGGTGGTTCTAAATGGAAATAACAAAATTCATTGTAGTAAGTGTCTCTTTATAAAATACTGAAAAAAAGTTATATTAGTGACTTAAATTCAAACCCAAAGCTCTAGAACTAAAAGAAAAAAATCACACTCAGATGAGTAGATGACAAGAATCATAAAACTCAGGTCTGAAATCAATAAAATAGAAGCAAACAAACAAAAATAACAGGAAGAATCTTGAAAACGATGAGTTGGTTCTTTGAAAAAATGAACAGGACTAATAAACCCTTAGCCAAAATAAATAAAAGATGAGAGGATACTCAAATAAATTAAATTGGAAATGAAAAATAGATTATAACCTTGACACTGAGGAAATTCAGAGACTAATAAGGACATTCTTGAAAAAGGTTACTACACAAAATTGGAAAATGGAAATCAAATGGATAATTTCCTTGATAGATACCACTTATAATAGTAAAATCAGGATCAGAGAAGAATTGTAAACAGATCTAAAACTCCCAGTGAAATGGAAGCTGGAAGCAGTAATTAAAGGACTTCCAAGCCAAAAAACACAGGCTAATTGGTCTTAACACAGAATTCTACCTGACTTTCAAAGGAAAGTTAATGCCAACACTTCTCAAATTATTCCATAAAATAGAAACAGAAGAAACATTACCCAATTCACTTTAAAGAGCACATTTACTCAAAAATCCAGACCCTATAAAGATATCAAAAATGGAAAAATCTCAAGTTCTCAGAAATCAATACAATTAATACAGTGAAATGGATACTCTATATAAACTAACCTACATATTCCATGCATGATTTCATCATGATTCTTATCAGATCTTTAAAGGATGTTTCTCATATAAAATTCAGTGAAAAAGCAGAATAACTAAAACAATCCTTAATAATCAAAGAACTGCTGGGTGTATCATCATCCCTGATTTCACATTGTACTATAGCGGAATAATAATAAAAATGATGATAAAGTATTGCTTTGGCACAAAACACTCATTGATCAATGAAATCAAATGGAAGAACCAGAAATAAATCCATACACCTAAGGGTACCTGATTTTTGATAAAGAAGTCAGAAGTGCACTGGGAAAAAAGGCAGCATCTTCACTAATGATGTTAATCAAGCTGAATGGTAAGATGTAAAAGAATACAAATAGATCCACATTCATCATCCCATACCTAGTTCAAATCAAAATGTATTAAAGACCTAAATATACACCCAGATAAACTGAGACTGATACAAAAAAATTGGGGGATAGTCTTTCCCTCATTGGCACAGGAAATAAGCTTTCTGAACAAAACACTGTTTACACAGGCACCAGGATCAACAATTAATAAATGGGACTTCATGAAACTGAGAAGCTTCTATATTAAGAAGGATATGTTACTTAGACAAAACAGCTGCCTACAGAATGGGAAACTTTTTTTTTTA
The DNA here is from genome assembly GCA_001685095.1 of Ellobius talpinus. Classification (NCBI taxonomy): domain Eukaryota; kingdom Metazoa; phylum Chordata; class Mammalia; order Rodentia; family Cricetidae; genus Ellobius; species Ellobius talpinus. Next base: position 9,201 of record LOJH01047079.1, read on the forward strand.
CAAACTACACATAAGACACGAGTCTGATAGATGGCTAATATACAAAACATAAAGAACTCAAAAAGTCCTATGTATCAAGAAGACAAATAACCTAATCTTTAAAAATGGGAATAGATCTTGACAGAGAATTCCCAAAAGAAGAAATTCAGATGTTTTAAAATGCTTAAAGAAAATGTTCAACATTCTTTGCTACCAGGGAAATGCAAATCAAAACTACTATGAGATTTCATATTAGTTCTTCAGAATGGCTAAGATACATAAAATAAGTGAAAGCTTATGATGTCAAGGATATAGAGTAATAGGAATACCCATCTATTACTGGTATGAATGCAAAGTAATACAGTCACTATGGAAATCAGTGTGGGGATTCCTCAGGAAGATGGGAATCAATCTACCTCTAGATTCAGCTATTCAACTCTTGGGCTTCAAGAGTATAGAATATATATATATAATAAGAGTATGGTATATATATACCCAGAGAAGGCTTCATTCTACCACAAAGACAGTTGCTCAACTATGTTTATTGCTGCTGTATTCGTAATAGCCAGAAATTAAAAACAATCTAGATGTCCTTCAACAGAAGAAAAAAATGGTTATAATTTTACACTGAACAATTCCTCAGCCACTAAGATCATGAATCTCACAGTAAAACTGATGGAACTAGAGAGAATTATACTGAGTAATAAAACCTGTATCCAGAAAAAAAAAGTTATGTATTAGATTATATGTGGATATAACCTGTTACGTCAATGACAACAAAGCTAAAATCTGTAGAATCACAGATGCTTAGTATAGATTAAGGGAGTATGGGGGTCAGATAGATTTCCATCAGGAAATGAAACAGCATAGATAGTAATAAATGGACGGGGTTGCTCAAACAGGAAGATAAGTTGGGGAGGGCAAGAGAACAGGCAGAAGAGAGTGTATACAGCTAAAATTAAGGGGCATGTGAGATATTGTATGGAACTCTAATATAGTAGAAGCTTCCTAAAATCTATACATATGATGAAGCAATTTAAATAAAAGAGTATAATAATGGGATAGGGCAGAGGCTCAACTGTCCACCACTTGTCACCAAATGAAGTTTCCACTACCATTATTGAATCACATGCAATTTAGTTTTTAGCCAAAGATGTCCCATAAAAGTCTCCAAACAACCTAGGCTGTTGTCAAGACTGTAAGTTACTCTTCCCAAAGTGACAGCAAGGTTTTCACTGAAGATAACACCTATACAATATCTTAAATATGAAGAAGTTAAGCTGGTGCCTACATGAAGGCATCATCTTACATTCTGGTACCTTTTATACGAAAAGGTATTCTGCACGCTATCAAAAGAGAAACATAAACACAAATCCAGCCACAAACCCTATTTCGCTTAAGGCCCACTCCAAGAGACTGAGCTTACATCTGATATTGCTTTGATGAAACATGGGATAAAACCAGATATTACTGTTGTAAAATACATAGCAATAAAATGAATCCTACTGCCATTCTGCCATACTCAAAGATTACTCAGTCATTAGAGAAGCTGCTAACTTCAGGGGGTGGGAACAAATACAGACATCCACAGACAGACATCATGAAGAGAGTGAGATACATTTTGGAACGTTCAGCACTCACCATGATGTCTTTCTCAAATCCCTTCCTCCAGAGGTCAGAGAACCCTGAGGAGGCAGAACAGAAAGAATCTAAAGGGAATGGAGGACACCAAGAAAACAAGACCCTGTAAATCAACAGGATTCAAGCACATATGGACTCAGAGACTAAGGCAATATAAGCAGGTCTTGTATGGGTATTTACAAGATTGGTACCTATAGCGAATAGTAGAAGCAGACACAATTCCCCATCCCTAAACCAGAAGTTATTTCTAATTCATTCATTGACTCAGAATCTAAGTTCCCACAATGCAGGCTAGCCATTTCTGTGGGGTTTTGTCAATGTCCCTGGCCACCCTGCTCCTACAGTCCCTCCTCCCTCTCCTCAGCAGTAATCTGAGAGCTACGCCCAATATTTGGCCTTGGGTCTCTGAACCAGCCTCCATCAATCACTGGGTGAATGCTCTCCACTGACAATGTGGGTAGACACCAATCTTATCACAGAGGATGGCCCATTTAGCCTATGCATCCATTGTTGGCAGGAGTCTTAGCTGGATCCATCCTTGTAGACTGGAAACTTTCCCTTGCATCAGATTTCTACCCCACATGGTAAAATCTCCCTTTCTAGTCATCTTTCTTAGCCCTCCTCCTATTTGTCCACACTCCAACCCGATCCTTCATGTTACCATGCCCATATGCTCCCAGTCCAACTGAAAAAATGCCTTTTCCCTCTTTTCTGTCAGGCCCATGCATCCTTCCTTGGATTCTTGATCCCTAGCCTCTCTGAATCTGTAGATTGTAGTATAGTTATACTTTACATCTACTGTCCACTTAGGAATGAATACATACCATGTTTTTCTTTCTGAGATTGGCTTAATTCACTCAAGTGTTGAAAGCCATGAAAATATACAGTGGGTGATAACTAGTGTTCAGATTTCAACCCATAAGAGAGATGACTCTCCAATGGAAGAGAACCCCATCTAGGCAGGACCTGGAGTACCACCGACTCTAGAAACTGGTGCTCCTGTCTGTAATTCCACATTTGCTACAGCAGCTATGATGCCTTTCCAATACCTGCACTGTAATGAGTGATCTCATATGATATGTATATGTAGTCTCAAGATTGTCTCTCAATCATATGGGCACATATATCCGTGGATGATCAGGAAAATGATCATTCTCATTAGTCTGTATGATTTTGATATTTAGAAAATCTGCTAGGATATGCTTCATACTAGATTTATTTTCCCACAAAGACTATAAGATACTTCAAAGCCCTCTTTGTTCCTTTTACTCAAAATACATACAACTAGCTCATTTTCACCTCAGAACAAGTTCCAACTAGACTTAACCTTTTTGTATATGGATCATAAGTTAAAAACTTTACAGATATGTAGGTTAGAGTCACAGACGTCCAACCAAGGTTATTAGCACAGCATTCTAAATACTATGCCAATATATCTAACTAAGCTTGGTTAATAACACAGGCCAGTGGCCACCCCCTACTAAATTTCATAGCAATTAGCACTCTATACAATCTTCTAATCTCAGTTTATAATATAAAACTCAAAAATTCAGTTTTCTGTTTATTGTTTAGGTTCCAAATAACAACTAATCAATTAACTAAATCCAAAAAAAATCGTCTTATGTCTGGCTACTGTTGGTAAAGTTTCACAATTAGCCAGGGCTGCAAAGGATGGTCTGGCCTTGAAGTGAACATTATAACCTTTCCCCAGTTTCTCAATGCTTTTTTGGGTTACAAACAGGATAAGAGAATATATTTCTAGGACTGAGACATTTTCAACACCACTGCCAGTAAGGTGCCAAGCACCATGTCCCTGCTTTTTTGCTGCCATGGTAAATGGCTTGGTTTCTTATTGTTTACCAAAAGAATGTGGAATCTTCATCACTGACTTCAAGCTCTACTATAGAGCTATAGTGATAAAAAAATGGTGTTGCCATAAAACAGACAAATTTGTCAATGGATTCTAATTGAAGACCCAGTTAGACAACAGAGTATATTCAACTATGCTCAATTAATTTTTGACAAAGAAATCAGTGAGGTGTAATTCTTGTAACTATTTTATTTCCTAAGCTTCCTGTAAAAATGTATTTAAACCAGTTAACAGGAAAGCAAGGAAAAATTGGAACAGAGAATTAAAGCAAAGGAGAATTAGTCAGTGTAGAGGTAGAATTAGAAAAAAATAACAACTTCAATTTTGTAGGCAAATGAATGGAGCTAGAAAACAACATATTCAGTGAGATAACCCAGAACCAGAAAGACAATTATCACATGTACTCACTCATAAGTGGTTTTTAACAATAAAGCAATGTAAACCAGCCCACAAATCACAATCCCAGAGAACCTAGACAACAATCAGAACCCTAAGAGAGACATACATAGATCTAATCTCCATGCAAAGTAGAAAAAAAACAAGATCTCCTGAGTAAATTGGGAGCATAGGGACCTTGGGAGAGGGTTAAAGG
>LOJH01047080.1:2458-13282 GCA_001685095.1 Ellobius talpinus
ACCTTCAGAAGAGCAGGCAATGCTCTTAACTGCTGAGCCATCTCTCCAGCCCCTCCTCTCTTCCTTTTTTAAAAAATGCTTTATATTCTATTTAGGGGGGGGTACACCAAGGCATGCATGTGTGGAAGTCAGAGGACAGCTTGCAGAAATCACTTCTCTGCTTTTACCATATGTGGCCCCAGAGGACTCAGGTGGTCAAGCTTGGCAACAAATGCCTGTGTCCACAGAGCTCTCACTTCTTCCCCCTCCCCCCAACCTCCTCCTCTTCCTCCTCTTGTCTTCTTTTTCTTTTGGTGCCAGGGATAGAACCCAGGGACTTGCGTGTGCTAAGCAAACACTCCACCACTGAGCATATCCCCACTTTCCTTCTCGTCCCCCACCCCGAGTTCTTCTCTTCATCTCTCCTCCTCCCTCATGTATGCACAGGGCTCTGGGCTTGAAGCAAAGCACCATTAAAACCAATGTGAGATCTAAGGAACAGATCCTGAACTGAGTGATAGAACCTAGGAATGCAAAAAAGCAGAGCCCAAACTCCCTGACCCTTTGGGGTAACATACACCAAAAACAAAAGCAAAAAGTGGTCTGTAAGAGCAGTAACTATGGATGGGAAGATGGAGGACACAGACCTCTAGCCAGGGACCCGGAAATTGGCACTGCCTGTTGTAACCTCAAGTCAAGCTCCTGCCCACCTGACCATATATCACAGCTCCCCACACAGAGAGATGGCCTCTGGGCCATCAGAAACATCCAGTCATTATGAACTATGACTTTCTTTTCTTTTTAAGGGGTACTGGGGCTCCTATGAACTGTTACAAATATCTGACACTGCACTGTTTGTGCAGAGCTGAAAGGTATTCCTGACCATCTTAGAAGCTGCAAGTCTGGTACAAGGCACCTATAGTTTAGTGACTGTCATGGTCTGCACCCTGTCAGGGAAATGAGGGTGTTTGAGGCTTCACAATGGAGTTGCCTCTCCTAAACCTTGACACTCAATATTATCATGCAGACCTCCTGATCTCTGAGGCACCTTTACACCCAGTCTTGGGTGTCAGGTATCTTCACATTGGCCTCTCAGGTCTGCATTCAATATGTCATCCAAACCTTGAGCTTTGGTCCAAGACTGAAGGTGAAATATTGGGGCCAAAAGATAAAGCCCCATGATGGCCATGGGGTCATCGACATAAAAGACCCCAAAGTCTAAGGAACAGGGCTGAGACTCCCTTCTACTTGGACAGACCAAGAAGTGTCTTCCAGGTCTCATACCAGACAAGGCTTGGGATGGAACTGACATCATAGGAGCCTTAGAGTCTGGACAGATGGGAGCATCTTGGGAGACTAAGTGAAGAGCAGAGCAAGTTTAATACACCCCGAGGACACTACCACTGGACTCTTCACTGTATGCTCCTCATCAGAAAGGGGGAACTGAGGCCCACAAAGGGAAACAGGCTTGCTGTCTGCCTTCTTCGTGGTCACAAAGCCAGATCTGATAGAGAAGCAAGGGGAGTCAGACTGTGGCAAGGAGAGGAAGCACAAAACAAGAAGAGCCCAGCATGGCCACAGCCCCCTGCTGCCCAGAGCCAGGCTGGATTCACTACACCCAGTGTGAGCTGGACAGCTACAAACCCAATTCACATGGATACTGACCAAGGAGCTTAGAATGTTCTAAGCACCCAGACACGAACCAACCATCTCAACCCAAGACCCTGCCCACAGTACCCAGGACCACGGATGTGCCCTTGCGGGCAACTCCCTGGGACAATAAAATGGGTAGTTACAAGGGAAAGAATAGAAAGTTGGGGTTTTTCAAGATTGTTTACTTATTCACTCATTCATTAATTCTATTAGACGAGGCCTTGTGCAGCCCAGCCTGGCCTTGAACTCACTAAGTAATAGAGGATGACCTTGAATTTCTGATCCTCCTGCCCCTATCTCTTGGCCTGGGCCACCATGCTTAGTTCAGGAAAGATGGTTTCTAGCTGCATCCAAACCATTATGATCCCAAAGGACAGATCATGGTGACTAAGGACCCCGGTTTGGTTTTCAGCTGATGAGATCCTCAGCTGCCAGGCTCCTTCAACCACTGTGTCATTCACTCTTTTAGCTCCTACTGGTTACCAAAAATGGATCAATGACTCAGAAGCTCAACAGAGCAGCAACATAGTCAGGGCTCGAGGGCAAGTAGAGATGGCATGCCCTCCTCTAGTGGGGAAACACCTGTCAGGAAAACAGGACAGTGGACACATGGTAGTACCGAGTACAAAATTATCCAGCATCTCCTGAGGCTTGTCCAGAGAGTGGCCAACCACAGAGTCTTACAGAGAACAAACAGGGCTAGACAGGTGTCCGTGATGACGGCTCCTGAACAGGCATCCCTAATGAAGGCTCCTGAAAGTGGGGAAGAGGACTTGCCTGCAGGACAAAGCCAGAAGGGTGCACAAACCCAGGGAACATCTGCAGGAAGAAGGGCCTGGGATTAGTTTACCACACTGTAGAGAAAACAAAAAGGAGACGGAAACAGAAGCTTAAAATGAGTAAAATGTAACCACTGTTAAGAGGTGGAGGGGAGCTTGCTGCTACTTTGTTGTTAGACTACTTATTACTGGCCCTGTTTGCAAACTTCTCTAAGAGTCTTTCAGGAAGCACAAGCAATACTATTACAAGTTGCTGAGTTAATTGAACATCAGATACAAAGTTAGCAAAAAAAGACACATTAGGACCCAGATGGTTTTGCCCCCTATTATGACAGCCTGAGTTCCATGCCTGAAACCCACACCATGGAAGAAGCCTGACTCTCCCTACGTGTCCTCTGACCTCCACACATACACTGCTGCATATGTGTTCCTATATACACACATACACATGCACACATACAAAATAAATCAATGCAAGACCCAAGAGATCCAAGGCTCATTGGGTAAATGCAACTGCCAATAAGCATGATGAACTGAATCCGATTCAGTCTGGACCCACATGATGGAAGGAAAGAACCAACTCTAACAAGTTGTCCTCTGACTTCCACAAGTATGTGCACATACATACATACACTCAAATAAGATAAATGAATGAAAAATCAAATTTAAAAATAGAAATTAGACATGTGTGTGCAACTATATACAAGGGCTATATGATAGGTCACAGGCACATGTCCATATAATTATGTATACAAATGTATACACAACAGAGGAACAAAGGCAGAAAGGGCTGCTAGTGGCGTCTTGGCTTAGTGTTTTAGTAGTGTCTCAGTGCTGTCTCAGTGGCTCCAGGATACAGTGTCCTCACTCCTGCTTACGTGCACATTTTCCTGATGTGGCAAGCAGAAAGCCAATTGGGCATTTCAAACATAAAAAGATTTTTTTCTCTTATGGCAAAGGGTCTCATGTAAACCAGGCTGCCCTTAAACTTGCTATGCAGTAAAGTTGTCTTTCCACTTCTGATCCTCCTGTCTCCCCCTCTGAGAACTGGGATCCCAGGCATGTATCATCACACCCTGTTGACGTGGTGTTAGAGATGGGATCCAGCACTTCCTGCATGCCGGGCAAGCACACAACCAACTGAGCAGCATCCCCAGCCCCAAAAAGTTTGTTTTTATAATCACATCATATTTTTTAGGTTTCTCTATGGATCCATTAAAAGCTATGCATATTTAACATACTATGTGAGTTTTCTACTCATTACTGACTTTTATTGCTTCCTAAATTTGGCCTGTTTTTATTTTTTCCTTTTTCATGTGTGGTGTGTATATGAGTGTGTGTGTACCTATGTGATATGCATGTATGTGCACACACATGTATGATGTGCATGAGTGTGTTTTCTCATGTATGTGGCATGCATGTATTTCAAATGTATAGATGCATGTACGTGTGCATGTGTACATGGACACCTGAAGTTGACTTTGAGAGTCTTGATTTCTCTCCATCTTCACTGAGGCAGAGTCTCTCAGTTGAGCCCAGAGCTCGATGATGTGGCTAGTCTAATTAGCCGGCTTGCTCCAGGGACTCCCTGTCTCTGCCCTCTAAGTGCTGGCGCTGAAGGCAGGTCATCATGCCCACCTGGCATTTACATAGGCTCTGGGGAAATGCAGCTCTCCTGTCGATACTTATGTGACAAACACAGTAACCGCTGAACCATTCCTAGCCCTAATTTATGTTTTTGAAATTTTCACAAATATATATATTTTAATCATATCCACTCCCGTTACCTTCTGTTGCCCCCTTACGCTGAACTCATTAAGAAGTTTTTGATTTTTTTTGTTTGCTTATTGCTGAATGTTTTGGCTCATGTGGGAAAAAAATTTGCTTGTGTTTGAAAGGCAGATGACAATTATTCCCTGAAGTCAACCCCACACTAAGAGCTGCTCTAGCCATAATGGCTACAGATTCTTTGTCCCTCTTGCTACTGAGGAGCAAACTCTATTTCTTGAATCTGGAGGTTTCTGTGCTGAAAATCACATGCCGCAGAGGTGTCAAGGTACCACTTCTAGGACCAGGTCTAAGAGATTGCTCAAATTTGTCCCACGAAGCACAGCCACATTATTCCCACAGTCCTCCCCAGACTCCCAACTCATAGCCACAGGCCCTGTCTTCAACCACACAGCACTGAACCACTCGTGACTTGGCAAAAGACTTGGGACAGGTTTTAGCTGTCGAAGAGAAAGTGCCAGTTGTGATCCATACCTGAACTTTATGCCATTGGTAATGTGTGGCAGAGATGCAGCCATGATGGGAGTTGGACGGCAGAGGAAATGAGCCAATGTTGAAGCCAGATGGACAGAGGAGAAAGATCATTCCCAGAACTTCTAAGGGCAGTAAAGATCAAAGCATTTCTTCCCAAGTCCATAAGGCTTGCTGCGTGAGGCCACTTCCCTTTTGTACTGCAGGGCTTATCTACATCACATATCCCAGGGTACTCCGTCTCTACAGCTGGATTTGGTAATGTTGGGAACTGCCTATGACTCTCGGGAGTCTGGGAATCATTTTTGGACACATTCCCATTTACTATAACAAATTATATAAAACTGGGTACCTTATAAAATGAAAAGATTTGCTTAGCTCACAGTTCTGTAGTTTGAGAGACAATCCCAGGATCTGCTAGCTTCTGGTGAGAGCTGCATGGCTGGTATATAGGAGAGAATGACATCACATCACAAAATGGGAAGCCAAAGACTGAGGATCCCATCTTCCTTTCCAAGGCTATACCCCCAGTTTACTAAGGACCTCCAACTATCTGCTCCATCAGTTCACACCAACATCCTAGGGACAGAGCTTCCCTCTCATGAGCCGTTGGGGATACACTCAAACACTGTACAAACAGAACATCAAGCCTCCAGAAGGACAAGACAGTGCCAACCAGGCTCTTGTTGTCCTTTCTCCAGAGGGTGAGCTGGGAAGTGTATCTGTCCACTTGGTTTTCACTATGCTGCATAACAAACACACCCCACACCCTCAATGGCTGACAGAAAGCAAGAAGCATTTCTCTCTCTATGAAAGTCAGGCTTGTGATCTGTGACTGAACTCTGCTCTGTCTTTTGGGAAGGAGCAGCCAGATTTGCCAGTCCCAAGGCAGAGATAAAATGGCAGAACACTGTGCTAGGCAGGAGCATTTCAGAAGCAACCTATGACAGTCATACTTCACTAGGTAGCAGCAGTCGCGGCAGGAGAGGCAGACTCCCCTGTAAGGAAGGTCAGCAGATATCTAGGCAATCATGCAAGTGACCTCACACCCAGTTAGAGGGTTGGCCACATATCTGGTTATCCATCCTGGGCCATGTCAAAGAAGCTGATGAACTAAGACAAAGCCAAGACCATCAGTGTCAATTTTTAATTGTGCTCTGTCCTGTTTGTGTGCAGCTGTGAGAAGGGTTTCTGTCCTTCCTTTCTTTTTCCTTTTGAGATAGGGTCCCCACCTGCAACTCAGACCTGGAACTCTCCAGGCACCAGACATGAGCCACATGCAACTGAGTCTAGGTTTGACTTTTTGTTTTCTTTTGGTACTAGAGATTAAATCTAGGGTTTTTGTTGTTGTTTGAAGGGTGTGTTTGGGGGCATTATGCTTGGCTTGGGATGGCCTCAAATTCATGACAGTCCTTCTACCTCACACTCCCAAGTGTGGGGTGATAGGTGTAAACCAGATCCTCAACTTATTTTTTGTTTTTTATATTTATTTGTTTATTGAGATAGATTTCATGTATCTCAGGCCACATTCTGTTCTCAAACTCACTATATAGCTGAGGACCTTGAAGTTCTGATCCCCCTGCCTGCACCTCCTGAGTGCTGGGATTACAGGTGTGCACAGCTGCACCCAGTGTATGTAGTGCTTGGGATCAAACCCAGGGCTTCATAAATGATAAGCAAGCTTGCTAACAGCTAGGTCACATCCCCAGTCCATATTTTCTTAATTGTAATTCATTATTTATTTATTTAGTCTCTCTCTCTCTGTGTGTGTGTGTGTGTGTGTGTGATACACAGAGTACAACTGGTAGGAGTTGGTTTTGTTTTCCATCAGGTGGATTCCAGTGATCAAACCCAGGCCATCAGTCCTGGTATTCGGTGCCTTCACTTGGTGAGTCACTTTTGAAGCCTGGTTTCTGTTCTCTGATTCACCTGGATTGGTGGTAGATGTGGTACAGTGGAAACCTGCCCTCAATAGGAACTCCTTCATTGCTGTTGGGATCAGAACACTGCAGCCCCTCTAGGAGGTTTGATGATTTCTCTCAAAACCAAACAGGCTCCTCCCATAGAATACACCAGCTGAGCTCCTTGGTATTTGCCCTAGTGAACTGAAAACTTGAATCAACACAGATGTTTTCAGGGTCTTGAGTCAAACTTGGCCAAACTGAAAACAGCCATGATGCCCTTCAGTTGGTGCTGGGATAAACTAGTGTAGAGCACCCTACAGCTACTGTAATTGTGTGCTAAAAAGAAAAGGAAAACATGGGAAGCCTTGAATGCATGTAGCTTGTCTAAAAAGGCTGCACACAGTCCTTCCAAAAAGGCAAAACCATGGTAGCCAAAAAGACCAGGGTTGCTGGAGGTGGAGGCAGAGGGCACTCTGATGCTTCAGGAGTGAACATAGGACATCACACATTTGTCTAAACCCATCGATGGGACAATGGGCCAAAAGTGATCTTGGGTGTAAATTGTGAACTTTCATTAATAACAATGTGTCAAAAACAAACAGAAAAAGCAGAAGCCAAATCAGTGCTGTTGACCCTAGGGACAAGCCAGACTGCATTGGCCAGTTCTCTCCTATGCCGAATCAGCAGTGGTACTCGGCAAGCTAGCCTGCCTCTCAAAACCTCACTCCATATGTCTGTTACACAGGTGCTCATACCTCACCACAGGGCTGCTGAGATAATGAACATGCACCGAGGCTCTCATGGCCATCCAAAAAGGGAAGTCAGGATAGTGATGGCCTGAAGTGCAACTTATATCTCAAAGCAAGGAGCCTGGCCCTTTCCCCTTCCCTCATTCTGACAACCTGCTCCCACCCCCCACCTTTCACATCAACCCTAGAAACCTGAGGCCTTCCAGCTAAATACAGCTCACGGCAGTTCCTAACCCTGCTCCCAGCCACTCTAACTCCCTATTCTGGGAATACCCTCAGGGCCTCAGGGCCTAGGCACAGCAAGTTTCTTCTGCCAGTCCCACTGATCTGGTGCAGTCAGCAAGTGCTGGCTGTTAGGAACCCTACTGTGCCCTGTTTTAAGTAAAAATTGGGTGTTGCTCAGCTGTCTCCAACACTGGTCTCAGTGTGCTGTGTTTCCCTGGGTTTGTCTTTGCCTCCCACACAGAGGGTCTTAGGAAGCCTGAAACTGCAGCTTTATTCTTCCCGCCTTCTCTGACATCTCTCCTTCCTTTGGAACATGAGCCACCCAGCCTCTTTAGCACAGCACCCTCCTGGCACACCCGGCCTTCTTGCTGGCTCTCCTGCTCTCTGCCTGTCGTGGTCCCTTTGCTTTCATTCCTCACGGCCTCGCACAAAAGCCAACCTGCACCCTGTCAATCAGGCTCACGAGGCCAGAGAAAAGGAACTCACACCCTAAAGTGCACATTCATCCTCAATAACATAACCCATATGGTGGTAGCCCAAGTCCCACCAAGGCCCCAGGCAGCCCCTGAGAGCCTGACAGTCCCATGGTCTCGTCTTTCTTCTCCTCCTCTGCACACTCACCCTTCTTCCCTTTCCTCCCTCATGGTCCTGGCTATTCTGTTGAGGGGTCCTGGATCACCCCTATTTAGGGACTCACTCACTCTTCCCAGGGTGACACCCTTGCCCACCATCACATGGCATTACCACTTGGGTGGTTAATACAACAGACCTAGCAACTGCCCCTCCATCTGGGCCCAGGACTGGACAGTCCCACCCGACATCCTGTGTGCCCAGGGCAGCAGTTATAGGATGTCAGACATTTCCCAGCTCAAATAGAGAAACTTGCTCCCAAGGTCAAGGTCTGGCTGGGACCACGTGGGCTCAGAGTCACACGTGTGGTGTTGCTTCATAGGCCAGGTGTCTTCCAGATTCTGCTACAGACCCTGCCGCACCCAAGAAATGACAGTGGCGTTGGCCTGTGTTCTCACATAGCCCTGGATGTTTTTGAGGAAGCGCCCCCTGCAAAGTATCATAGAATGTGGGTTTGCAGGCAGGCCCTAGGGTTAGTGTTTGTGAGAATCATACCAGGGAACAGAGGCCTAGCCAACCTGCATACGGAGGCCTCTCTGTGCTGTGTGCACTCCACGTAGTTCATTCAGGTCCTTGAGGCCCCATGGCTACCTGCCAGGCTTCTGGACCAGTGTTCTCCTAATGGCAAGGGCCTAACCCATGCCTCATTGCCCAGCACCTCAAGTACCAGAGCCACCCTCAAGTCATAGAGAAAAGGGCTGCTCTAGCACACAGTTGAGTGCTGGGCGTTTCCCCCACCCCAGGAAGCTGGTAGAAGCCTGCAAGCAGCTTTCCTTGCTGGGATCTAATTCCTGGGCCACCAAGCTGAGGGGCTGCTGCAGGCAGCAGGGTCTATGCTCTTACTGATGTCTGCCCTCTCAATGGGGTGGGGGCATTCCTCAGAGCCTGACCACAGCTGGACCTCTAAGGTATTCAGGGAAGGTTAATTATACACCCCCACACATCTCTAAAATCTTGATCAAGCCTTTATAGCCTGATACCGTCCATGAATTCTCTCTCGGCCCAAGGAATTTCATAAGGACTTCATGGGCCAATCTGTTTTATGTCACCTTTCCCTTTGAAAGCCATCACTTTCATAGGTTTATAGACCAGGTATAAAGAATCCTTCCTTTTTATACTAAAAGGGGGCTCTTTGGAACCCCATGCACTGTTGGGAAACAGGGCATGTTATGTAGGAGACATAGCTTTGAATTCTTCCACAGAAGCTGGGTCAGGGCCCATCCCCACCTCAACCCACCCACTCACAGGCACCTCACTCTGTGTTCTCCTCTAGTGTTTGTTCATCACCAATGTCCCCACTCCCTGCCAAGCCATCATGCTGCCCTCTCTTGGGGATGCTCAGCCTTATGGACCCTAGGGACCCTGGAGCTTTCAGGGTTCCACTGCGATCAGCACATGGAGAACTTCTACAGGTACATGTGAGCTGTGTATGTTGTACTAAGTCCTGCAAGTCCCCCCTGCAAGTCCCCATCCGGGCCTGGCTAGAGTTAGAAGGAAAACTGAGTCTGTTGTGGGCAGACACTTGTTTCCCAAACCTGAGTAGCAGGTCAGTAGGCCCAGTGAAAGCCGCACCCACCCCTCCCCTTTTGTAAGGGGCCAACAACTCTGTCAAGTGGTGACGATGTTTGACTGAGTCCCAGCTTTGCCCCAGCCCCCCACCCACCATGTTCAGTTGCCCCTGTTCTGGGGCTACAGAGGTGTAAAAGAACAAACAGACTGGAAGTGTAATTTTTGTTGGGCCTCTTTATTTAGAACCTGGCAGACGAGGAGCCCTGGGCAGTTGGTATGGGCAGCACAGGAACCATTTCGACAGTCTGGTCACCAAGTTTAAGAGCAATCTAATAAAGCAGGGGGGAGACTGAAAGCTAACTGGAGATGAATGTGTGGGGGCTTTTAAGCAACAACCATTCCCCTAGAGTCTAATATAAAAGTAGATTTACATTTGTGGGTAATCTGAAGCTGGTGATTTCTAGTGCCTTTGGTAATAATCAATAACCCAGCAGTTGCGTGGCAGAGAGATCCACGCATGGATAAATACAAATATTAAGTTAGCATAATTTTTTAACTTTTTGTACAAATATACATGTTTTTTTTTCCTTTTTCTCATTTTTTTCCTTCGTTCTACGTTTTCTAGTTTCTCTTTTTCTGCACTGAGAGCGAGTAGAGATTAAACATTTTACATAAATGATTTAAAGCTTTACACCTTGGGACCAGCGTACTCCTTGCACATGGTACAGAGTGTTCTCAATACATTGCACAGTTTCCAGATTTCCACAAAACCGTGGGCTGCTTTGCGCAGCCATCTCCGGTTCCTGCTACATGAACGAAAGGTCCCAGCCGAAGCCCCGAGTTCTTCCGTCGTCCGCTGCCCAGATGCCCAGCAAGTTCTCTCTGGCCTTTAGGGTCTAAACTGCGGGGAAAGGGACTCAGGTGAGCACGCATGGCGGGAACCCCCCGGGGGCGGCCCCTCTGCGACCCCCGGGGGGACGCCGAACTCACCTAACTCATCGCAGACGCTTGCGCGGGGTCTGCTCCACCGCGCCCACCCCAGGAGCCACGATAGGAGAGGGACACCCTGCAGGGACGTCGTTCGACGCCTTGTTCTCCTGCGCAGATCTTTTGCGCTTGGTGAAGAAGTCTGCGGGC
>LOJH01047082.1:0-13281 GCA_001685095.1 Ellobius talpinus
GGAGGGAGGGAGGAAAGAAAAGAAGAAGGAGAAGGAGGAGAAGAAGAAGGAGAAGGAGAAGAAGAAGGAGATATATATATATATATAGAGAGAGAGAGAGAGAGTGAGAGAGAGAGAGAACTAACTGGGAATGCTGGGAATGGCATGGACTTTTGAAACTCCAAAGCCCATCTCTAGTGACACACTTCCTCCAATAAGGCCACACCTCCTAATCATTCCCAAATAGTTCTACCAACTGGGGACCAAGTATTCAAACATATGATTCTATAGAAGCCATTCTCATTCAAAACACCAGATTCCCTTGAGGAGGGTAGAGCTGTACAGAGCCCTCTTCCACTCATCATGAAATGCTGATGGGCTAATCTCGTGAAGGCCTTGTGCAGAGAATCATAGCTGCTGTGAGCTATGAGGTTGGTCATGAGTGCTGTGAGGTCATGAGTGCTGTTACTCATGAGTGCTATGAGGTTCTGAGCGCTGTGACATCATGAGCGCTGTGACGTCATGAGTGCTGTGGCTGTGTCATGTCCAAAAGGCATCTTTTACTTCATCTCTCCCTAACTTAGACTCTTTCCTCCTTCTCTCTCTTCTACTAGATTCTTTTCATTCTAAAATAACCATTACCTTAAAGTTTCGTCTTTATGAATTTTTTAGCATCTCATTTTGATTGTTTTATTTGTTTTTGAAAATGTCATTAGATGTTAGCTCAAGAAAAATATTCCTATTTTACATATTGAAATATTGAGAATTTTTATGAAAAATAATTAGGTGAGACTTTAAAGTATATGAAGTGTGCCATATTTGTTCTATTTAAGATATCAAATATGCCTATTATCTAAGATGATACTTGAACTTTTGAATTCCTTTTGCACATCACAAAATGAACCAACTCTTATGAAAGACTGTCAACAACTTTTTTAGACTTAGAAATTTCTTGCCTAGAGCATATCAGGAAACTCACAATACATTTAAGCATCGTCACGTTTGAGAAGCATGGCTCCCAGTGATTAAATATGGTGAACACTGAAGAAAAGTGTCAATAAGGAAGGCAACTATGTCCCCTATCAGCAACATTTGCATAAGTTTGTGCTACACCACTGAGGAAAATGATACCCATTCCCCAACAACCATTAAGTGGTGTAGCCATGGACAAGATGCTTTATCAAAATACACGTGCTGCCTTCTCTTTCAGCTCACTGCGCTAGCCTAAGATTTCCTCGGTCCTTGTTACTAGGATGTAAAGACAAGAGATTTGTTTCAATTCCTTGCACAATTGACTATTTATTCATCTCCTTAGCATGTGGTATTATGTACGGGAACCACCCCATATTTGGAGCCCCAGATGGATGCAATTCAAAAACCAGTCTGATATTGATCACCTGTTTGTGTTTTTGTGCATCACTTTTTCATTCATTAATGACAAATATAACAGCAACACTCATACAGAATTTTTGCAAAGATTCAGTAGGATCATACATTTACTTGCTTGTTTAAACCTTGCACACACACCCTTTCTGTGTGTGCGCGTGTGTGCATGTGTGTGCGTATGTGTGTGTTATTATCATAGTATCTAAGAATTGCTCAGATGCTTGATTCATTTTGGTTCCCATCCTGTCCCTTTTGGTCCCTATCAATTTCTCTGAAGATCATGGTATCTCAAAGCTCTTTGAAGATTTTAACAGAACTGTTAATATACAATGGAAAAAGAAACCCCACGAATCCAATTTCATTAAAGTCTGTGTTCAGAAAAGTACAATATGAGCCGGGCGGTGGTGGTGCATGCCTTTAATCCAAGTACTCGGGAGGCAGAGGCAGGTGGATCTCTGTGAGTTCGAGGTCAGCCTGGTCTACAAGAGGTAGTTCCAGGACAGGTTTCAAAACTACAGAGAAACCCTGCCTCAAAAAACAAAACAAAAAGTACAATATGAATGCAATTTCATATGGAAAATGTCTGTCTTCCAAGTAGCTGTTCTGGAGTTACAGGCACAGTGTTCTCATGGACGCTGAGACCTTTCCTAGTTCATCATGGTGTTAGCCGTCAAGTCTCAAGTCTTACATACTTTTCTGGCATCAGTAGTTAAAAGATGCCATAATTTTTTGTGATGATTATTATTGTTTTTAGAGACAAGGTCTCACTGTGTTACTCCTACTGGCCTGGAACTCACTGTGTCGGCCAGGCTGACCTGAATTCACAGAGATCCTCCTGCCTCTGTCTGTGCAACTCTTAAGCATGCTGAGGCCTAGATGAAAATGTTCTTAAATTCCCCAAGCATACATTCAATCGATGCAGAAATTGTGAAGCCATGAAAATTATAGTGGAAGAACAATTAGTGTAGAGAGTGATAAAGGCCTCTGTTGACCATCAGAATCCATCACATCTATGAAGCTGGTCTAATAAGTCTCTTTGGAAGAGTGTGGCATGGCTCCTCCTGTTTTCATACAAGACCGTTTTTTGGGGGTGGTGGTGAAACATAACAAACTAGAATGGAAAATGCACAGCAACTCTAAACAATAATAACAACGAACAGGAACTTGAGTAGCAGATGAGTCCATCTACAGCAAATAGCCTTATTACCTCTTGCAAACCAACGCTTTAAAAGCAAGAACCCATCTAAAGCTGTTCTTCGCCCCAATCTCTCCCCAGAACCTCTTTTCATTCAGCTCCACCATGAGTGTCTCCCTCGGGTACTCTGAGCTGCATCTGCTTTTCCCACATCTTCTGTGTTCTTGGATCCCAGAGATTCTGTTTTAGGTTTCATTCCCAAGGGACTAGCTTTTCAGTTCTTGATTCTTTGTGCCAATTTATCTCTGTGAAGTGTTGTAAAACTGCTGAGTGCCATCTTCAGGAAGCAGAGAGTACATCAGCCTTGGGTCCTGTTCCTAAACCGAGGTCCCTCGTGCCTTCCACAAATATGCTCTACATCAACAAAAATGACACGTGGGAAATTTTATGTCCGTCATAGCAAAGACTCTCCTTTATTTCTTGTGTTACTTTATAAATTCTCACATAGAAAAATATTATGGAGGGACCAACATTATTTTATATGCAGTATTTCTTACATGTTTTAGGAAGGATGCTGGGTCTTTCTTGGACATCTGCATGAATTGGTTTACAAAATAAACAGCACAGTTTCTCTTGTAAGCAACTAAAATTACAAGCATATTTATAGGTGTTTATATATACTGTACATATATATTATATATTACATATATACATTTATATTTCTATTCCCTTTGAGAATTTATTTAAAATATGGACTAATATTATTTTGTGACTCTGTCTGCTTGGTTAATGTGTTTTTCCAGCCTGACTCTGATATACAAATTTTATAGCTATTAATTTTGTTATAATCTATACCCTCTAAAGATAAGCATTCCATGATGAGCGGTAGTCATTGTGTTCTGTTCAAAGCATTGTCAACATTACTTAGTTCACGTAAAAATTTGGCTAGCACGTATTGATGCATCTTTTTGTGTTGGAGATGTGTAAGATTTTTGATACTTTATCTCATTGTAGGTGTATGTAATACATTGAGTTGAATAGAAGATGTATATGTTTGTCATCAGCAATATATTGAGTCGATTATAGAATATAATTGATTGAACGGAAACAGATGGGTTGATATAAGACCCTAAATATGCTGTAAGGAAACCTGTAGTTTGCATAAAGTCATTTTTATCCTGGCATATTTATACAAATACAAATATTTCATGGCGCCTTACATTGTATCTGTAGAAAGTATAAAAACATTATTTGGCACTTGAATTTTAGTGCGTTTGGTTAATTTTGCACAATATCTTTCTTTATTGGGCAGACAGTAATAATTCTCATGGGAATAAATGTGCTTTGCGATGTCTACAGAATACCAGGAGGTCAGATACTGAGATTAAAGAATATTCTCCTCCCACCATTGTTCCCAGGCTGATTTTACAGCTGTGTAACTAGAACAAAGAACGTGGGGGAGGGGAGCAGGAGAGCAATTTTAGCTTGTTTCTTTTATCTTTTTAAAACCTCAAAAAAGATAAATGATACAGCATTCGGAGGATACCGCTGGCTGTGTTGTCCCTGGAAGGCTGTTACACATGAGTACTCAAAGCCTTCAAAAGCCAACGAGGGTATTCACAACCAAATAATAGCGTGCTAACCTCATTCACAGTAATCACAGATAATGTAGAATTTGTGTCTGCCATTTCATTTGGAAGGTAAAATACCGGACTTACTTTGGGGATTTCATGTAACATCCTGGGCTGCATCAATAGACCTCGAATAACCTGAAATAAAGAGGTAATGAGGGCACTTGACTGTGCATCATTCAGACTTTTGCTGGAGCATCAGGCCTACTTCTGAGCTACAGACAAAAACCAAAGAGGACTCGGAGAGTGGCAAGGAGAGGAAGCAAAACCATGATTTGTGCACATATCAAGTGGTTGAAAGACTGTAATTGTTAGAGAGACAAAGCTATGCGATAATCAAGGGCCTAGTTCTTGGAAGAGGGCTGTTTCATTGTGGCCACTAATCTGAAATACAAGTAGTACAAGCCCCTGCAGAAAAGCAGCCTTAAACCACAGATGTAACACCATGTTCTAGTGATGAGGGCAAAACTTTCTATGGCAAACCTGCACCGTTCAGGTGGCAAAGTAACTATTGCATGCAAGAATCAAAAGTCATGAATATTTAGTATCCTAGCAATTTGCTGATGTTTTTCTTATTTTTCTCCTGGTTTTAAATTTCTCTCACTAGATTGCCTTTTCATCTCTTCTGTCTTTAAATCCATATTTTGCCTAATCGTTTTCTTGGAATGCTTGAAGAAAAGATGTTCAGAGACATCAAATCTCAGATAAAGTATTTCCTGTCATTTATTAAATTTTCCTTAAGTGAGTCATATGTTTAGTGGTTCCCAAAAATTCTAATCAGGTATTAGTTGATAGTTTTTGATATTATCTTCTGTTTTGAAGAAAATGGGAAAAAGTAAGTGAACACTGAAGTTAATCTGTGAGGAATATTCTATATTTTCATTTTAGAGAATTAAATATCAGCTACATTGGTATGCTTTAACTTTTCTGCTTAATTGTACTGGTTTAAAGTATAATTCTAGGTATTGACAGCTTTTAAAATAAGCTTTTATTTTAAATACTCTTCATTTACTGAATTTTCTACATGCATATAAAGCATTTTGATGAACTCCATACTCCATGCCTTCCTTCATCCCCTACCAGCACTTTTTACTCCCAATTTCTCTGTGTGTTCTCTTAAAACATGTGTGCACACTGAGTCCCTTCAGCGTGATCTCTAGGACCATCTACTAGAGCATGGAGCATTGATAGCATTTCAGGCCCAAATCTCAAAAAAAGAAAAGAAAAGAAAAGAAAAGAAAAAGCAAAGAAGCAAAGCCTTCCTCCTCTCCCCCAGCTGCCATCATTTGTCTCATCGCAGCATCTTCTCAGCTGGGACATGGGACTTCCTAATTCATGCTGGGATTTCATCTGGTTTGATCTTCTACAGATCTTAACACCTTATAGGAGTATGATCTTTTTACAGTTAATATACCACTTATTATTAATTTAAATTATAAATTAACTTAACCAATTAACGCAATATTAACTAAAGTTCATAATTATCTTTAGAGGCACCTTTACCTAAAATAAATTTCTAGTCTAGGGTCCTATCCAGGATGACATTATTTATCTCAATTACTTATCTCACCTTTAAAATCCTTTTGGCTGTAGCAGTTTCTCTGATTTTCCTTGTCCCCCCTCCCCTGCCCCCAAGAGACAGGGTTTCTCTGTGTAGCTGCCCCCAAGAGACAGGGTTTCTCTGTGTAGCTGCCCTAGCTGCCCTGTAGACCGGGCTGCTAAGATTAAATGAGTCCACTATCATTGCCCAGCCTCCTTGTGTGTAATGATATTTTAATTTTAATGGAATTTTGTAGGAGTCCTGATCAGGTATTTGGAGAATGAAATCAAATAAGATTTTCTAAAAGTTCAGATTTGAGGGTAGAAGTTAATACTTATTGCTTATTGCTGTTAAAAATCTTAGGTCAAGCTAGTGTGGGTCAAATAAACTTATTTTCCCCTTATTTTTGTATGGAAGTCACTAAGAACAACCCCAGTTAAGTACCAATCAGATATGTGTCACTCCTTGAAGGCATAGTACCTATATAAAATTTTCAGTATAAACCATATAAAATTTGCTCATTTTATATTACATTAATTTAACTATGAAGCCATTTGTGGTAACCAGTAAGAAGTCCAGATATTTATTTCAAACTTGGTTTTGGGATACAGTCTGATAATACATTTATTGTGATACTTTCATTATTCCTCCTTTGGCCTTGGGAACTGTGTTCCTTAATCTAAATTGTCTACTTGATCAGTTGAGGAAGCCAAGAATATTAGTGAAGTGCATCTCTGAGGCTGTCTGTGCGAGAGTTCCAGAGAGAATTACTTAAGGGGGAAACCCCACCTTGCACCTAGGGAACAGTATAAGCTGTTGTCTCTGTGAAATAAGAGGAAAGCCCTGCTGTATTATGAATTCTTTTGTTTCCTGGATGCCATGAAGTCAACTGCTAGGATCAACCAGGTCTTCACCACCAGGGTGGCCCAAATCCATTGAACTCATGAGCTAGAGTGACATTCTTTTTCTCAGGTGCATGTCACAGCAACAGAAAACTGCCCAGCACCAGCACTCATTGGGGGCTTTTATTTATTCTTTTGACAAGTCTGAATTGATTTTGTTGTAGTATAGTTGCCTTCTCTTTTGATTTTGGAAACCTTTCTCATAATCTGGCATCTTAAGTTTCTTGAAACTTATCACAGATACTATTCTTTCCATAACTCAGACACAATCATTTCTCCATTGAGCTTGGGTTTGTTTTTTTGTTTTTTTTTTCTGGAAAATGATATGAAA
The DNA here is from genome assembly GCA_001685095.1 of Ellobius talpinus. Classification (NCBI taxonomy): domain Eukaryota; kingdom Metazoa; phylum Chordata; class Mammalia; order Rodentia; family Cricetidae; genus Ellobius; species Ellobius talpinus. The sequence continues at coordinate 6,905 of LOJH01047082.1, forward strand.
ATCTAAGGTTGGAAGAGGCAGGATGCTTGCTGTAGTGAAGTCATTATGTCCAGTCTTTCTTCACTGACAGCACGGAAACAAATGCCTTCCTCCTAAGACATATGTATGGATGGTTTCTGCAATATTTAAATGTATAGCCATAGGCACATAAAGATGAATGGGTGGATAAATTTATGGACAGAAGAATGTAAGGATGGTGTATGGATAGGAAGACAGATAACCATGAATTCATACTGTTTTTCTCTAATTCACTACTACATAGACAATTTGATCTTCTGTCATTTGTTTCCTGCAACCTAGTCTTCATGTGAGAAAACCAGCATATACAATATTTACTACTCATACAATTGCTCAATTCCAGCGAATGAGCTCCATTTATCTTACTGATGTTGAAGTATGTAAGTGGAAGCTGGACCTTTCTTCCAACTTTGAAAAAATTTCCAATGGTATTTTTTAAAAAAAAAATTCTCCCCTCCAATGTCAACTAACTCAAAATATATTACATTCCCAGATAGTTTTCCTGCATTAATATTAGAGCTTTATGATTACTTTATGTTTTTCACAAAAATTTGGGGTCATGGAATATGGAAATCTTTAGGTACTTCCACAATGCAGATTATTGACTGCCTTTTCCCCCTTTTCTGGCCATCCCACTCTTTGTGTAACAATAGTGCACCTGCAAGACTGATTTGAGGCTTTGTATCTAAACGCCTGTAGCTTTCGGAAGGATTACCAACCTTCCAGGTTGATTGTCTTTTGCTGGTAGCTCCAGGAGAGAAGTACCTTGCAGGACGCAGCTTGTAGCAATTCTGCTGACCATTCTTTCAGTTACAAGCAACCTTCTAATCACAAAAGGAAGCAAAGATTTGACTTCAGACTTCGAAATGACTGTTTTTGAGGTGCCTAGGTGGTTAAGTGCGCAGAAGAATAGATGCTTTTTTTCATTTCATACCAAGTAACAACTCGTATTTTCAATGAATGTCATAAGAAAAACCATGTTAAGACCTTGCATAAAATGGTTAATATGCCTATAATTTGCATTTAGTATTTTGTTAAGTTGAAAGCTAACATTAGAGCTGCACTGTAATAATGTGTCAATCAGAGGGCTCAAGACCACATTCATTTTTGACTTGGGTTCTAACAAAAGTATATGTCCAAGTAGTGCTTTAGTTTGTACTCTGCGATTTTAGGAGGAAAAAGAAAACCCTTTCAGCCCACAGAGAAATACAATGTGAACAGAATTCTTAAGGCCAGGAAAATAGCAAGTAAAATAAGTTGGCCTTTGACATCCTGTTTAGGATGTCAGTCTTTTTCCATATCCTGACATTGTCCTCCCATGATGAAACATGTTATCTCCACTCACCATTTATTTGCAGACACTGAGGATAAAAAGGTTTGTGAAAAAAATAGACATGGTTAATGACCATATTGAATTTATAATCAAATGGAGACTAGCAAGTATTAATCAAACTCATTCCCTCCTCTCTTTTCCTCCCATCTGCCCTTTCTACCTCCCTCCCTTCCTTCTTTCTTTTCTTCTCTCCACCCTGAAATGGGTCTCGTAGTTAGAGGAGAGACACACACAGAGTTCAACCTAACACACACAACCTAACACAGGACATTTGACCTGTTTGGGGAGATCCAGAATGTCTTTGTGTGGAAGAATTGTTCGAGCTGTGATTTGAAAGATCAATAAGAATTAACCAGGGAAAGAAAAAACAGGGAGAGAACCATATCTGATGAGTAAACCCTTGCCAAAGAGCTGGACTGGAGGCACCACACAGGAGAGAGAGGAAGCTTAGCAGAGGTATTAGGCTACCATGATGAAGATCCTTTAAGAATTCAGAAGTCAGTGGGTAGCCATTGCATTTCCAATGTGAAGAGTTCACTTCCTGTCCATGTTTCTAACACTTCCATTTCCCAGTTTTCTTAGAAAAGAACATTCTAGCTAGGAGTATGGTTTATTAATCCATCTACTCTGTGTCCGTGTGTATGTGTGTTTGTATTTGTGTATACATTTAATTTTCCTAGTGGCATTGTTTGGTTGATGGTCTCTGCTGCTTTCTTCCTTGTCCCCTGCTCCCATGGTGGTCACTCACTACCCTTTGTGCTCCACTTCCATCTTTCAGTTCTGAGATGAAGAAAGTACCCCCAGAATGTGGAAAGGGATAATGGGATAGAGACCAGGAGACAAAACAATGGGAGGGACAGCTGCAGCCATCTTGAACATCTGTCCAGTCTTTTACACCATCCCTTTGCCGCCTTTCCTGGAGGCTGCGGAGGAACTGGAGCTTCATTGTCTGTTATTAGGCTTCTATTTCTCATCTGAGATCCCTGCGGTGACTCTCAAAATAATCCCTGGGCCTCTAGCCCTGCCTGCCAGCCCACTGTTCCCTCTCTTCTGCAGTACCCCTCTACAGAAAGGCTGTGTCTGTCTCTAGCACATCATTCAGCATCTGTAGCCCATGATTCCACAACCTTGTGTGCTGTCCACAAATTTCTCTCTATTCATGGGATGTGCTTCTGAAATCTTTTAAACATGTCATACTGTCTCTGTACCAGCTTTCGGCAAGCTGTTTCTTCCAATCATTGCATCTCCCAAACAAACCCCATCTCTGTATTGGCAGCTGCTTCTCCCTTCAAGCCTCATGGGAGGCTTGCCTTTCCACAAAGGCCTTCTTTACCAGTCTCAAACCCCGATTCCAGCTTCTGCACTGTTGTGTCTTGTGACTCTCTAATAAAATGGTACCTACTTAGCTTCTTGATGATTTGCCTCAAAGGAATAAGCTTCCAAGTGGCATCTTGTCATCTCAACCTCATTTATTATGCATCCTTACTGCTAGCATAGATCTTAACAGCCACTTGGCATTTGATGTGTATCTCTTGGATTGACATTTGACGTGTATCTCTTGGATTGACATTTGATGCGTATCTCTTGGATTGACATTTGACGTGTATCTCTTGGATTGACATTTGACGTGTATCTCTTGGATTAGTGGATGCATCCTTATTCTTGTTTCCCTGTCTGTCATTCATCCCATATTTTCTGTGATTATGTGGATATGCAGAGTTATGGCCAGGCCATCTCATCACAACAGGCTTCACTTTTCCATAAGTCACTAGCTTTCCTCTCACACTCACGGTTGTAAACAAAATACTTAATGCAGACTGTAGGACAATGTCTCCCTGTCCCGTTGTGAGCAGCCAAGGGAAGGGTGTTTGCTCTTACTGGGAATGCCTGCCAGACAAGCCGTCTATCCGGCCAGCTTGAACTCCACTGACAGAAGCTATAGGCCTGAGCTTTACAAGTTCAGAACTTCCACACGCTGTTTGTCTCGTAGAACCTGTCTTCTTATCTCTACCTGAATGGATAAAGAATAAAAACACGAAGCATTTGCCTTGTGCTAGTTGCTATGCTTAATGTTTGTCAACACCACAGGTTTCCTACCCTTGCAGGTGTCTAAGACACAAATAGCTCAATAATTCACTGAGGTTCTCATTGGTGGTGCGTGGCGGAGCTCGGAGTTAAAGCCAGGCTCTGCTAGAGATGACGCTCACACGTGCTCTCTCCTTGTGTGTCACTGTGCCCGTTTTCTTCGCACCCATCTTAAATCTACTACTTACCTTCTCAGCTTCTGCTGACCCAAAGTTGGATGTCTTTTAATGACCATGGATTTTTTGGCGTTTATTTGGCATCTGTCCTTTAATACGTTGAGTATTTTTTTCATGTATGTAATTGTTTTTTTGTTTTTTTTTTCCTTTTCAGAAGCTAAGACTGGGGCGGGTGTGATTTGCGATTTCCTCTCTGAGGGGTGGTAAATCATAGTGTGTGTGATCCAGAGCTGGGGTTAAAGAGTCAGGCTCCTTAGCTTTTTGTTCTGGGACTTTTCTTTCATAGCTGCATTGACTCGGTCAAGTCTTTTTCTATCCTCGTTTCATCTGTCCAGTAGAGTATCCAATAATGTTACCTTAGGAGGTTGCAGTGAGGACTGAATGAGGTAACATCCGAAATATACGTATAACCATGTCTGGTACAAAATGACCCTCCAGTAAACACGACTCATTCCTCTGTAGCCCGAAGGGCCTTCCCACCTACATGATGTTCCTTAGTCTCCACGGAATGGCTGTTATCATTCTGAGGGCTACTGTGACTTCGGGGAAACACATTCTTACTTGTGAGTTATGTTCACTGCTGTGGGCTTGCTGTCTGTTTCTCTTTCATTGAGCCCTGCTGTCCCACTCCAGGCTAAACGAAATGTTGTGAAACCTTCTTCCACTCTGATTTCTTGGAGGCTGCAGCCCCTCTGGGGTTGTTGGTCATTGCTTTGCAGGGTAACGCATCTCCTCTGTCCTCAGGCCTGCTGAAGGCATCTGCTGAAGAGTGTGTATAATACCTGTTGCCACCTCCCCAGAGCTCCTGCCTCTGGACCTGGCCACGCCCCGAGGACTTGGGTTAACTTGGAACCCTGAGGCAGCACAGTTTGGAATCAGCACACTAATGGCTCTTTTCTCCATATCTGGAAACCGGAGAAAGTTGCTCTTGAATATTTATCAATAGCAAGTCACTGCTGAGAAATAGGAAGTCCTCGGCATCATCAACATTTTTGATTGTGCAAAGTGGTTGAGCCATGTGTAAAATATCACACAATGCCATACCCTGTCACCCTGAGAATGTCACTCTGTTGAGATGTAGTTACCCTGTGAGAAGGTGAGAAATGGGTTTTCTTTCTCTCTCTAGGACTCAGAAAATAAGATGTTTTCCTGGGGCCACCAATGTCAATTTCATGTTGGGATTCTGATTTTAAAAATAATACTATTTTCCTAATATTAAAAAAGTGCCTTTGAGAAATGATTCAAATCTAACAAGAAAAATTCACTCTGAAGTGTACATGTTTAAATACTTGTGAATGATGGAAAGAAAACAGCTTTGGTTTCTCTTTTTTTAACTAGCTATTATTCTAATGATTTCTAACCCCGTGGCTTATTTGGAAATGACTTCCTATCCACTACATCTTCATTTGTCTTCTAATTTCCATGTCATTTGAAAGGGTTAGGCACCTTTCCCAAGGGGACATTCTGGGCACATCTCAGAGGACTGGGTACAGCACTCTGATTTTACAGGCAAATTTTACCTTGTCACTTGAGGTGGCATGTCCTTCTCTGCTCTTGTTTTGAAAATACTGTGTGTATTTCATGGATACGGAGTGTTCCTCCTGTGAGATCTACTCTGTGTAAAACTTTAGATAATTGATTATGATTTTATAAGCATGCAAATCAGCAATTTCCATTCTGAGAGTAATATCAAATCTTTGCTGGGAAAGAATGGAAACCATACCCAACAAATGACCTCTCATTGGATTTACTCATTTAGTAAAGAGAGTCTTTAAATATCTTCCTAATAAGCAAGCTGGTTTCTGGCTTGCTTTGCATTTCCCCATTATTCTTAAGCAGGAATTAGAGGAAAATATGGAGATTGGAGGCAGGCAACCAGCATGCAGCAGCCAGAAGGTACAGAGGATAAAATGGGCTAGCATGTACAAGAATTGCTTTTAAACATTAATGCCGTTATTATTGTGAGATATTATAATATTGATACATGTTGTGAGTGAGCTATTTATCTCTAAAACTGAAGAAACAGACAAACAAAAGCTGTCTTAAATGTTACTTCCAAACTCTGGAGTAGATGCTTTCACACTTCACACGGTGAGCAGCCCCAAGAAGAAACATAACCGTCTGAATTAAACATATCTTAAATCATATTGTAAATCAGAGCGGATGGCTTGTTAATCTAAATCTATCCTCATCTTGTGGATGGGTATATTAGTGAGAATAGGTTAACAAGCGAAATCCCAGTGTCAGCCTGGGCCACCTCCAGGACAGCTCCAGGGGATTGGTTTAGGGGAACACAGTCATATAAAGCACAGGCACCACGGACCTCATGACAGGAAGAGGGTGGAGCTCCAATAGTATCCCTCAGTTTGTTCCATCCTGAAAGCTGAATTATGTTTCATTTTATTTTTTTAAATCGGTGCACGTTTGTTAACCCCAGGTACCAGAAGGGCAATTCTATTGTGGGGTCAGGAAGTACAAAACAAGAAATGGGTGAACTGTTGAAGATGTTACAATTTTTCTTTCTTTCTTTGTTTCTTTGTTTCTGGTTTTTTGAGACTGTGTTTCTCAGTAGTTCTGGAGCCTGTCCTGGAACTAGCTCTTGTAGACCAGACTAGCCCCAGATTCATAGAGATCTGCCTACCTCTGCCTCCCGAGTGCTGGGATTAAAGGCCTGTGCCACCACTACCCTGCTGAAGATGTTACAGATTTAAGCAATATCTTTCCCTGTCAAAATCTTTGTCTTAAAATGTTTTTTTCATTTTATA
>LOJH01047084.1:11915-24417 GCA_001685095.1 Ellobius talpinus
TATATATATATATATATATATATATATATATATATATATATATATATATGTATTGATGAGTGGATATGTACTCTAAAGATTTAAAATAGAACTGATTATTTTACATGTATAAAAGTTTAGGTTTGCTATTCATTTAAGATTCCTTATAAGATCATCTTTCAAGATAAGTAATAAAGTGATTGAGTCTTTCTTTGTAACCACAGTATGCAGCCTGCCAGCAAAAGAAATGGCTGAGAAAAATATCCTGTTTGCTTATACTCTATTAATCTATAAAAAATTACTTATATGTAAATGTATGTAAGTTATTGGGATTACTTTGTTTTAGGGAGATGAAAAACATGTTTTTAATCTCTATTCATTATAATCATTTATTTGAAAAACAGAATGTAATAACATTGTAATTTTTATATTGCCTGAAAGATTTTGTTGGGGTATATAAGCTATAGAGAAAAAAGTAAAGAGATAGAATAAGGAAGAATAAAATAGAGTTAGAAGGAAAACATCAAGAATGAGAAAATTAGAAGGAAACAATCAAGAGAATTAGAAGGAAAACATTAAGAAAGGCATAAGGAACATTTATGGATACAGATAAGAATAGAGAACAGAGAATACAAAAGAATAAAGAAAAAGTTCTGAAGGAAACCATCAAGAGTGTGTGTGAGTGTGTTTTTCCTTTACCTCCTCAGATAAAAAGTCCCAGTATACACCAACTCCGTGAATTCCCTTCAAGTCCTGTGCTGCCAAGGCTGCCCCCAGGGAGCAAAATTTTTGTGATAATAACATGCAGTTTATATTACTATAGACTTGAAATCAGCAATTGTGATATCTCTGGAAGTTTTTATGTTTTTTTCCATATGAAGTTGACTATTATTCTTTCAAGGTCTGTAGAGAATTGTGTTGAAATTTTAGTGGGGGTTGCATTGAATCTGTAGATTGCGTTTGGTAATAAGGACATTTTTACTATGTTAATTCTATGATCCATGAGCATGGAAGTCCTTTCCATTTTCTGATATTTTCTCTGATTTCTTTCTACAAAGACTTGAAGTTCTTGTCATACAAGCCTTGTTTGGTTAATGTTACATCAAGATATTTTATATTGCTTGTGGCTATTGTAAAGAGTGTTATTTCCCAGATTTCTTTCTCAGCCCATTGTTTGTGTACAGGAGGACTTCTGATTTTTTTTTAGTTAGTCTTAATCCAGTCACTTCACTAAAGGTGTTTCTCAGCTGTAGGAGCTCTTTCCTTGAATTTTTGGGGCTAGCTTCTTTATACTATTACATCGTCTGTGAATAATGATACTTTGACTTACTTCTTTCTTTCTAATTTGTAAGCCATTCATCTCCTTTAGTTGTCTTATTGCTCTAGCTGGAACATCAATAGAGATGGAGAGAGTGGGGAGCTTTGTCTTGTTCTGATTTTAGTGGAATTGCTTTGAGTTTCTCTCCATTTAATTTTATTGTTGGCTATGGGTTTGCTTTTATCATATTTAGGTATGTTCTTTATATCCCTGATTTCTACAAGACTTTTATCATAAAGGTGTATTGAATTTTGTCAAAACCTTTTTCAGAATCTAATGAGATGACCATGTAGTTGTTTTCTTCTTTCAGTTTGTTTATATGATGTATTATATTGATAGATTTTTGTATGTTGAATTAACCCTGTATCTCTAGGTGGATGATCTTTTTAATGTGTTCTTGTATTAAGTTTGGGAGTATTTTATTGAATGTTTTTGCATCAATATTTATGAAGAATATTGGTCTATAATTCTCTTTGTTGAATCTTTGTGTGGTTTGTGTATCCGGGTGACTGTGGCCTTATAGAAATAATTTGGAAATGTTCCTTCTATGTGTATTTTGTGAAATGTTTTGAGGAGTATGGTATTAGCTCTTCTTTGAAAGTCTGGTTGAATTCTGTGCTAAAATCATCTGGCCCTAAATTTTTTTTGCTTGGGAGACTTTTAATGACTTTCTATTTCCTTAGGGTTTATAGGTCTATTTAAGTTATTTGTCTGATCTTGATTTAACTTTGATATGTGGTACCTATTAAGAAATTTGTTCATTTCTTTTAGATTTTTCAATTTTGTGCAGTATAGTCTTTTGAAGTATGATCTAACAACTTTCTGGATTTCCTCGGTGTCTATTGTTATGTCCTCTTCCTCATTTCTGATTTTGTTAAATTGGATAATCTCTCTTTTCCTTTTAGTTAATTTGGGTAAGGGTTTGTCTATCTTGTTAACTTTCTCAAAGAACCAACTCACTCTTTCAATGATTATTTTGTTTTGTTACCTTTATTTATAATTTATTATTTTCAGCCCTGTTTGATTATGTCCTGCCATCTACTCTTGGGTGTGTTTGCTTCTTTTTATTCTAGAACTTTCAGGTATAACTGTTATGTCACTAGTATTAGAGTTCTTAAAATTCTCTGTATTTTTCTCTTTGTTTTCTTGGCATTTTTTAAAGAATTTATTGATTTTTTCCATTTTTTCTCTCTTTTCCTGAGTTTCTTTGAGTGAGTTTTTTCATTTCCTCTTTAAGGACTTCTATTATCTTTATAAAGTTGTTTTCAAGGTACTTGCATACCTGCCATGGAATATTCAGTTCTTGCTGTTATAGGTTAGCTGGAATCTTTTGGTGCCATATTGCCCTGGCTGTTTTGATTGTTTTCTCATACTGGTATTTAGGCTTCTGGTTTGGGAATAATTATAGGTCTAGATTCAGATTTCTGAGTTTGTTGGATGGGGTTTTTGTTTGTTGATTTCTGTTTCTTTTTTGGTCTTCTAGTCTTTGTGGCCTAGATTTCTAGTGGCCAATGTGACCTCTGATCTAGTAGGGAGTCTCTTGTCCAAGTAAAGAGTTGGTTTTCTTCTGGTTAGCTTGTCCCTTGGTGCAACAGTGTGTGTGTGTGTGTGTGTGTGTGTGTGTGTGTGTGTGTGTGTGTGTATGGGGGGTTCACTGTTCTTACTGGAGTGGCATTTTCTTCTGAAGTCTGTGGTGGTCTGCACTTGCTCTTCCAACTGCTGTGGTCTGTACCTAAGCTGCTGAAGGCCACTCCTCAGAATGGTGTGGGTTGCACCTAAGCAGTGGAATTCTGCAGGAGTTAGTGTCAGGGTCCAGCAGTGGTGGCTGTGATGAGATGGGATGGGGAGGGTTCAAGATGGGTTTTGAGAGAACAGAATCTGGGAAGTGGTGAAGCTCAACTGGCAAGCAGGTCACACACCTCTTCTTAAGATTGGTGTGGATTGCAGCTGAGCTGATGAAGTTTGCCAGGGTCAGGGGGAAGGGTTGGCCACAAGGATGATGATGTAGTAGGAAAGCATGGGAGATAGAATAGGTCTTGAGGGAACAGGATCCAGGGAATAGGGCTATTCAGCTGGCAGGTGAGTCACTTACCTGCTCCTCAAACTACTGTGGACTACACCCTAGCAGTATAATTCTGGTTTGAATTCTAAGGAGCCTGAATATTTATTATTTAGTAATTGTTTTGTTTGTTGAAATTAAAATAAAATTACACAATTTCCCATCTTCCCTTTACTTTGTCCAAACACACCCATGCACCCCTTTGTTTCCTCTCAAATTAATGCCCTATTTTTCTTTAATTGTTAAATATGTATTATACATATATGCCACATATTTATCTCCAAATATATAAATGAAGCCTCACAAGTCCACATACTTCTAGTTATATAATTTCAGGGCTGACCTTTTGGTATTTAATAACCAATTGGGGGGCATCTTCCCTGGGGAATACTATTTTACAAACTCTCAGTATTCCTTGGCTACATATAGTTCTTTGTCTAGGGTTGAAGCCCCATGAGATTTTTCTCTTCCATGTTAGCATGTCTGGTTTTGTTTTTCTTGTTCAGCTCACATTGATAAGACTCCATGAGTGCAGCTTCTCTGGCATTTCTAAAAGACACAATATTACTTCTTGTTCCTTTGGTCCTTATTATATTCCTGCTCCCTCTTACAAGATGATCCTAGAGCCTTAGGTACAGGAGAAGTGCATTAGATTAGAAGTGCTAATTGGAACTGAATACCACAGGATCACTCGCTCTTTGAATTAGAACTGATTATGATTTTCTGTCTCACATCTTTAACCATAAGCAGGATTCAGAGAAAAGAAACTAGAAGTCAGATAACTTCAAGCCGGCTCCCAGTGATGTACTTCCTCCAGCTATACTACACCATCCCATACTCTCTTGAAATGATGTCACCATGAGTATCTAGTGTTCAAATTCTAAACCTACAGGGCTATTTCCTATTAACACTACATTTGATTCCTGTGGCACCAAAGGCTCAGGGCCTTATCATAAAGCACACTATATCTAGTCCAACTTTCACAGTCCACATGGTCTTTTCAATCTCAACACAGTTTAAAAGTCAAAGGTCTTTGAGTCTCTTTTCTGAGACTCAAAGGAATCTTGTAAGTACAACCCCTCTTAAAAGAATCAAACACCTCCAATCTATAATGGAACAGAAAGTTTATTTACATTTCAAAGGAGAAGAATGGGAGCATAGTAAAGAAACAATGGATATAAGACCAAAACCCAGAAGGGCAAAATCAAAATTGTGTAGTTCCATGTCTGGTGTCTGAGAATTTATGTTCAAAGGGTTTAGATGGCTATGCCTCCCCAGCTTTGCTGCCTGAAGCATAAAGCTCTCTCTTGGGTCCTTTACACTCACTATATGGTCAAAGTCTTACTGTTCTGTAATCTTCAACATCTAACTAAAACAGGATTATCTTTCACAGCCTCACCCAATGTCCTCATGCAGTCTCTTGCCCTATCAGAGCCTTCATTCACTTGTTACCTGTCCTTGGTGGCTCTGTGAAACCATGGAGGAATAGTAAGTGAGCCCTTTAATCTTGAATCTTTCATGTTTCTCATGACAGCATTGTGTAGACCGAACTGCTACCTTCAGCTGCTAGCTTGGAATAGAGGCTGGCCTCTTAGGATCACCCTTATGCTCTCTTCTACAAGCTGGAAGATTAGATGGCTTTGGTTTTGCTCTGGGGTCACCCTTTCCATTGTTTGGGTGCAGAGAAGGGTTCTTCTTAACTATAATAATAACCTCTTTAGCCACTGCAGCCTCTTTGCCAGCACATGCCTTGGCTGTAACATTAAGATTCCTAGGGTTCTTTTTTCTTTGTAACATTAAGTCTCTAGGCTTCTTTTTCTCTGAAGGCTGGACTTCTTATATTTCTTTTTGCCCAAAGTGCTTTTTTCCTCCATACAGACTTACATAAGTGTTATCAATAAGAACCATTCCACAGACTCAACATTATGCAGTCCTGAATTTTTCTCTATAAAGTAAATTATTCCATCAATTTACTCTCAACAAAGTTCTCAGGAAAAGGGCTAAAATTTCCCACAATTGGCACCTAGCCCAGTTGGCAATATTATTCCTTTCTGAAACTTCTTGAGCTGGGTCTTCATATTCTGCATTGCTGAGAGCAGGACTATGTTCATGGCTCCTACTAGACTCTTCCTTTAAGCTCTACTTACAGCATTCAACCACTTTCCTAGTCCAAATTTACAAAACTCTTCCACATTTCTATAAAATAACAAAAACAAATGAACAATCAAAACCAACATGGTCTGGTTCTTCAGAGCTATGGCCCACTCTATGTTACCAACTCACATAATCATTACTTTTCTGTTGTTGTGATGAGATATCATGTCTATGGCTAAGTTGCCTAAGGAGTTTATATGTGTACAGATGCGATTGTTCTGGTAACTGTGTGGGAAGCAACATCATAAATCAAGACATGTAATAAAAAGCAAAGGTCAGACTTGAGAAGAACATAAAGAGTTTAATGTTCTTCATGGATATCTAACTAGAGCTGTCTTCTGGAAATATAAATAGAGGAGCAGGGAACTCTGGAGGAAGATCTAGGATTCTAATGGATATGTAGGGATTAACAGAGGATATAAGGTGATGAAAGAGGTAGGATTGGTTTCTATGTGAATACTCAACAGAGGAAAGGAATCACTATAGCTGGAAGCCTGCGCCATACTGTAGTGATGCTAAGGGTTTAAAAATCGAGTGGGTCTTTTTCCTGAAGTGGGAGAAAAAGAAATGAAACTACAGCCTCTCATAGTCTTCCATTATACATGGGCTCAGCTCATCTCAGTCTGTGTGGTGTGGGAGGTGGTTGAATTCTACTTTCCATCTGCAAAAACATCAGGTTACCTTGTCTACTTCCCTTTTTATGGTATAGAAAATAAACATAGCTATAAACCTTTTAAACCCAAAACTCTAAATATGTAAATTCACACAGAAGTAGCAACCTTACCAACTGAACTTTCTACTAGCCTCTATAATTTTGTGTCATTATTGGGGAAAAAATTACATCCCTTAGGTATAAGATAATTCCCAAGAAAATACAGAACATAGGGCTGTAGTGACAGTGTTGAAAAATTCTCAGAAAAGATAACATGCTTATGAAAAAAATTATGATAGGGAAACACTTAATTACCATAATTGTGTGAAAATTTTCTGTGAGATTATATATTTGGGAAACATTAGAACATATCTGGGAGGGTGAAATGCGTGAATGTTTCCAAATATTGAAATCAGATTATGAAGCATATTTAAAAAATGATTGCATAGAGAAATTTGAGTTCTCAACAAAATGACAAGATCCAGGACATATTTTAATGATGTAAGGAACAGAGATGTCATTTAAAAAAGCTATTGCATAAGAATTCTTATACATTTTTTTCTAAATCACAAGGAAATGAAGGCACAGTGTGATCCCTGGTTAAATAGACATTTTTGAATAACGGAATAATAGTATTCACATTCATGAATGTTGAATAATTATGTAGAAAAAATAAAATAGCTCAAAGTGAGGGAAAGTCAAGAGATGCTAATATTAATATCATTATATCTACCTGAGGTTGCTATGACAACATCTAACAGGTGATTATCATAGTCAGAAGAGACTTTTCTTTTGAAACACACTTTTAAGGGCTAATTTCATGTCTCTGTTCCTAAGGCTATAGATGAAGGGGTTCAGCATTGGAGTCACCACTGTGTACATCATAGACATAACAGTGTCCTTCACAGTAGAGTTAGTAGTAGATGGACATAAGTAGAGGCCAATAATTGTTCCAAAGAACAGTGAGACCACAGACAGGTGGGAGCCACAAGTGGAGAAGACCTTGTGGATGCCTCGAATTGAAGGGACCTTGAGGATGGAGGAGACAATTCGTGCATAAGATGTTATGATGAGTAGAAAAGGAAGTACAACAACAAGCCCTCCTATGATCAATACCACCAACTCATTAATGTGAATATCAGAGCAGGCTAGCCTCAGCAGAGCAGATAGATCACAGAAAAAATGGGGAATCGCATTGTTTTCACAGAAAGACAATCTAGTTAAGAGCAAAGTGTGCAACATGGCATGTGATGTGGTCAGCACCCAGGACAGCACCACCAGACTCACACAGATCTTGGGGCTCATGATGCTGGTGTAATGAAGGGGAAAGCAGATTGCCACATAGCGGTCATAGGCCATGGCCACAAGGAGGAAACTTTCAAGGTCTCCAAAAAACAAAAAGAAGTACATTTGTGCCAGACAGCCTGCATAGGAGATGAGTGGGACTTGTCTCTGCATGTTCAGCAGCAACTTGGGCATTGTGACAGAGGAAAAGCAGAGGTCAGAGAAGGACAAATTGCTGAGAAAGAAGTACATGGGTGTGTGCAGATGGGAGTCCAGTAAAATGAGGATGATGATGATGAGGTTCCCCAGGACAGTGATGAGGTACATGGCCAGGAACAGGACGTAGAACAGGTACTGGTGCTCTGGGGGGATGGGCAGGCCTAGGAGGAGGAACTGGGAGATGCCTGTTCGGTTGTTTTCAGGCATGATCTTTCTGTAATATCTGTAAGGAAAATGGTAGGATCCGTCAAAATTTCAAATAAAATGAACATACCTTTAAGACATGTCCTTTAGGATAATTAATATCACAGTCATCAAAATATTATTACTATTCACAAGTTGCTAAAATTTATATAACCATAAATGTCTTAATTCTTTTGTAAATTTGTCATGTTTCAGTATTACATCCTTTAAATTCTACCCTTTTGTTCATTTATTCATTTATTTGATTTACAACCTCACCTCAGTTTTCCCTTCCTCTTCTCCCCAAAGTCCCTCCCTGCTCTTTCTTCTTTCCTCCATCCATTCCTCATCTGTTTCTAATCAGAAAAATGAAGGCTTCCCATGGATATTGATAAAACATAGCAAAACAAGTTGTGGAAAGACTAAGTGCTAAATTCTACTCTTATGTGAGATACAAAATTTATTAGCTTTCCTCTTAATTGCCAATTGGTTATGTGTCCTCAGTGATTATGATTTGCTTCAGCTCTTTCAGTTTCTTGCATTGCAATATTCCCCAGGACTTTTTGTGAACAGTCTCAATTTATGATTGCACACATATCCCAATGAAAATGTCATACATTTGAATGGTTTAAATTACTATTTAAGACTCAGGTTGGATTTCTATTTTATCCTACAGAACTCTAATTTCTAAGGATGAATGATTTTTCCCCAGGATGTGCCGCAAGCATTGAACTCACAGCAGATTCCAAATAAAACTTCCACATTCACCTGGTTCCTTTGCTGACCCATCCTCCTTCAGCCTCTCATACCAGTAAAAGGAATCCATGTTCAAAGCAGAAATCAGAGTTTTATTTCATTCATTCTTTTCTTTTATTATCTATACCCCATCAAGTAAAATTTATAACTCCTAAACTTTATTTTTGTTTCATTCACCTTTGTCCTAAATATTACTACCCATGAAAAGGGTATCATTTCACTTGGACTATTGAAACCAACTATCATTTTGCCTCCCTCATTCCAAGCTTCAGTACTCTTTTCAAATGACTTTCTTTTCCTCCTTACATGTAAAGTGGAAATCCAGTTATCCTTCCTTGCTGAATTAATTGTTGGTGGATTTCACTGCTCTTAATATGAAAGCTAAATTTCTTTCAGATGCACACTTGACATTACAGTGCCCTCAGTCACATTTGGTCACACAGTGACTCTTGCACTCCATCTCCAGTAATGCAGGGTTTGAGGGTAAACTTCCCAGTGCTCTGCTTTTCTAAGCTGGTGTAGCAGTTCCTTCCCACTGCTCCCACTCACCTGGATTAACATTTATCCTTCAGGTACAGTATGTGGGCTTTCTAAGCTAAATCTCCCAAGACTATCTAGGGTAGGTAAGACATATTACTATTTTTTCACAGTACGCATCCTATAACACTAGGTGCCTTGGTCAGTCGTTTATCACTGATTCCCCCTAGGCTGTAAACTCCATTCAAGAAAGGCATGTCTGCCTTCATCCTGCAGCAGGAACCTCTTGCATGCTGACTATATTTATCCAATATGCCTTTAATATTATCAGTTGCTTTTTGTACTTGAAATGCACTCATGCACCTTTAAAGACCCCAGTTTCTATCAAACTACTGCTGTTAGATTTTCTCTGAAAAAATTTATGAAGCTTAACTCTACCTATAATTTTGACTTCTTGTCAAATGTTCAAGAAGAACATGCCTATGAAAGTGTAAGATGCTTAAGAATACCAAATAGATTGGACAAAAATCAAAAGTCCCCTGCCACATAATAATCAAAACACTAAACATACAAAATAAAGAAAGAATAATATTCTGTGGAGGACAAAGGCCATGTGACATATAAAGGCAGATCTATAGAATAACACCTGACTTTTCAATGGAAACTTTGAAGGCCAGAAGGTCCTGGCTTCTTAGTGTTTTGCAGACACTAAGCGACTACAGTTGCCAGCCCAAACTTCAATACTCAGCAAAGCTTTCAATCACCATAGATGGAGAAAACAAGATCTTCCATGACAAAAGCAGATTTAAACAATACTTACTCACAAATACAGCCTACAGAAAGTACTAGAAGGAAAACTCCAACCTAAGGAATTTAGTTATCTGCTGCTGTTAAGGGAGGGAAAATACTCTTTACTTACACACAGAGTTAGAAGTTTGCCTCTCTTTTGCCTGAGAAGATCCTATCTCTGGTGTCTAGAGTGAATTACAGATGAGGTAGTTCATAAGTAGATGCTGTGTGCAAGAGACAACAGCTTCAGGTCTTCTGATCCATGAAACTACAAGTTCCATGTCTACAATTAATCTAAGATGGTGTTTCTAAAATTTAAAGTGAAAGACACCAGGATATCTTTTTTTCCAACATCGCTTGTTTTCCTTCAGTTCTGACTTTTATTTTTGACTAACAGCCATAGAAAGTCAGTTGCTGTTGTAAATGGACCGAGCTACTTTGAATTTTTGCCATCATTAGATTCTTCAGAAAATTTCAAGTACCATTTTGAGAGGTGATGTATTGAAAAATTCTGAAATCACTTCAATTGTTTTTACAATAAAACAAAGTTTAAGAACTACTGCATCAAACCTGTATGGATTACCAAACTGGTGTTACACTGATGTGATAGAGTCTGATAAGATTATAGTGTCATAGATATTAATGAATATTATTACTAACAAATATATCTGGAAAATATTAGTGAAAATGCTTGTGGAAGCTTAGGAAGATGTGAAAGACAGAGAGGTACAGAATAGAGAAGCTGTCACATAACTCAACCCTGCAAAATATCATATAACCTTGGAAACTAGACTTTTGGGTTAGAAAGACATTAAAAGTCTGTTAGTCACTACCCTTCCCAACTCACCTAGGATGTCTTCAAGTGACTCTAAGACCCAATCCTGAGCCTATTCCCTTTATTAATTGCAGGCTAGGAAGTAATGCATCTGTGTTCATGATCTGTGTACCATCCCCGCTCTTATCTCCCATTCTACTCATCCATGGGCCTAAGGGAACCTACTCCCAGAGGAGTCCGGATCCTTAAAAACCTCAAATAAATATAAATTAATTAATCAGTACCTTTCTAGAACCAATTAAGAGTCTTGTAATAGGGACTGATACAGCCCTGATCACATCTGGTTATTTTAGGGGGAGGGTGAAATTGGCATGAAACTCACAAATGGACATATAGTCATTGATACCATTGGGGATTGGCAGCCTAGAACCAACTTATGGAGGGTTAAAAGGTACACTCAGGAGATGTCTAAAGTACTTAAGCACCATAATATGAATGATTTAAAATATTATAATAATTCACACTAGAATCCATCAAATTTTATGACAACATACTACAACAAGAATATTCCCATATGATCCACTCTCAATTCAGCCCAACTTGCTGTACACAGGCTCTAGGGAGAGATACACATACTACTAACAAAGATTAGGTATATACAGGCTAATTTTATATCTATGTCAATAAATAAGAAAAAATAATTCCCTCAAATCATGTTCAATTATTTGTCAGGTCAATATCTTTTAAAAGACTTTGTCTCCTTACCTCTCTAAGTGAAACTTAATATCCTATCCTACTATCATAATCCTATCATTGATCTCAGAACCATAGATGACATTTGTAATTTCTGATTTCAGTGCCTGTTCCTTGCCCTTGGCACTCATCTTCTGGTCCAGATGTGGTAGAGTTGCTGTATATAGTGATATCCTGAAACTTTCATTCCCAGGGAATCTATACATTAGTTGGTCTTATAATCATTAGATTATTATAGATTTATTAACATTTATTTTTGTACATGGAAATAATATGTGGTAACCATAAATTCTTCAGTATGCTAAGCTCATTTTTTTGTTTTAGTTGTGTATGAAACTCAAGATCTTCCTTAATGAGTATATTCACCCCACAGAGAATGACAACTCCAATTTTTTATAGTATTTAACAGAAGTATTATGCTTTAGCTATGAAATATTTCCTCAAATGTGTATGTTGAAGGCCTTGTTCCAACAACAGTGTTCAAAAGACTTTGCAGATGTGATAGGATCTTTATGTCCTTGACATAGTCAATGGATTCATCCAGTGATGGAGTCATAATATGATGTCATTATGGAAAGACTGGAGAAAATATAATGTAGATTTATTTGGAGGTACTTTTATTTGGAGGCATACTTTTGAAGAGTACATTTGTTTCTATTTCACCATCTCTAACTCTTTGCTTCCTGGTTAACATCAGGTGAATACTTTTCTTCTCCTATATCCTTATATTGATGTATCACCTCAATGTGAGATCAGAAATGTTAAGCCAAGTGGCTATGGACAGAAATATCTGAAATCATTAGTAGAATAGCCCTTTCATCCTTTAAGAAGTTTATTTCAACTTCTTCTGGATTAGGATGCTCAAGTCTTCCTGTTGTATGTTCGCTGGGTTCTGGTGTTATCATGTTGTTTTTCAGATTGTTGGAGGAATTCTTGCATTGGATCCTGCCCATCTCTTCCATCAAATGCTCTCCTATGGATCTTCTGGTAGACGATCAGGGCCCCTTGCTGGCCAGGGACCTTGCAGACAAAAGGGCTAGCTTGTGATCTGCAGGCTTAGTGAAACAAAGGAACTCCCGCTGGTTGCACTCACCACCCCATCCC
>LOJH01047085.1:2854-13281 GCA_001685095.1 Ellobius talpinus
GGGAGAAAGGAGGCAGAGACAGAGAGCCACCCACCATGAAGCTGCCAGGTCAGATATGCTAAATCTCTCCCACTAAGCCACAGTCACGTGGTGATACCAGATTATTAGATATGGGTAAAAGCAAGATGTGAGAGTTAGCCAATTAGAGGCTAGAGATAATGGGCCAGGCAGCAATTTAATTAATACAGATTTCCATGTGATTATTTCGGGGGTTAAGCTAGCCAGATGGCAGGACACAGCCCGCCACACCAATTACTACACTAAAGGTGCTAGCCTGGATCTTTAACCTTCTATTTAGAATATATTATAACTCAAGATATGTTTACTGCTTTATAACAAATAAAATATTGTTAGGATCCAAAGTAACATAATTCTTATCCCTGTTAGATTCACCTTAGAGTTAACTGGAGGAGTTAAAAAAATTATTGTTTTGAAAATGAATAAACCCTAAATTATAGAATTTATGTTGAAAATATTTCAAATCCTTAAATACCTTTTAGTTTAATCAGATTTTTTTTTCATGAATCTAGGTTGGCCTCCAACTTCCTATCTTGCTAAGGATGACTTTGAACTTCTGATCATTTTTTCCTCTACTTTCTAAATGACTGGATTCCAGATATCCTGGGTATTGAACACAGGACCTTGTACAAGCTAGGCATATACACCAATGAAAGAACACCATTTCTAGGTCAGATTTTGATTATGATAGCCACAAAAGCAAGGCCTTATTCTTTGATTGTTATTACATTTAGTTCTTGGTGGCAGGATGGATGCTAACAGTAGCACCTCAGATGGATGCTAACAGTAGCCACCTCAGATGGATGCTAACAGTAGCTCCTCAGATGGATGCTAACAGTAGTCACCTTGGATGGAGACTAACAGTAGTCACCATGGATGGAGGCTAACAGTAGCCACTATGTATGGTTACTTTCTACTCATCACTTTATGGTGATCATCTTTATACGATAAGCCAGGAGGAAAGTAATGCCCTCTGAGAGATGGAAAATATGAGCATCAGAATTTACCTCTCTAAGGTGCCACACTTCTAAGTAGTGGTGCCAGGATTCAGCCCCAGGGAACCTCAGTCTGCATTTGCACATCAAGATAGTTGAGTCTCTAAATATGACAGGAAAAATTTCTAATTATTTGCATTCCCCATTCTTCTGGAAACTTCCAGAAGTCCTACATTGTGGACAGAATTTTGACCCCTATTTGATAAAGTATGTTGTCTATTCTATAGTGAGAGGTGGTTACTTAAAACAGTGTGTACATGTACACACATACATACATACCTACATACACACACACACACAAGTCACAGCACACAGAGGAAACAAGAACAAAGAAAGAATATTCTGAAACAGCTGTCATACCTACAAACTTCCATCCAAAGAAATCAATCAAGTTGAGAGTACTTTGAAAACTAACAGTATTTACCAAACTGCAAAATTAAAGTTTGAATTCAAGACCAGATACTAACTATTATTATATACAGCACCCCTGCTGGGTCAAGTCCCTGGGAAGCTTAGATGCCAAATTAGCAATGAAGTCTGACAAGTCCATCTATCAGTTCTGTTCAGCCAACCCATTGGCAATATCCTTTTTCCTTGTAGTTCCAGGGAACACACACTTGCTAAAGGGAAAAAAGGTGCTTAATTACATTTGCTTTTGAATAATTAGTTCATTGAAATTCTTTAGCTGAAGAAAAATGGCATTTCTAATTTACAGACATCACTATTTGAAATATAGTTATGGCTGCTCAGAGAATCCCTAGAATTAAATAAATTTAAGTAGGCACATTTAAGAAAGCCGTTAGAGCTACCTAATGCTATCCCCTCCAGTTTTCACTCCAGTATTGCTGAGGTGGAAATCTGCCAAAAGACAGCCCACCCTGCTCACAGCTGAGGGCATATGTGGCTTCATGGCTAGAGGCCCAAATGGAGTGTACAAAGGCGTTTCACACCCACCTGGCAACTCCAGAGCTTGATGGGGCTCTAAGAAGGACAGCAACACATTAGGCAGGAACAATCAACAAGGTGTGGGGGAGTGAAAACTGCACTACTCCATGGGAGAATTCCCTCAAAGGTGCATGCCCTCTACTCACAAATTCTGCAAGTAACCCATCCTATATTTCCTTTCTCGCTTATTCTTGCCCCAGCATCTTAGAGAGCCAGGAAGGGCTACAGCAAACCCTCTGATCATTGCCTAGTAACCTAAAATGTTATTAGATAGGATAGTTGACTGAGAACAAAGAGCCTATAATTGTCTAAATCTGCTTTATCCGTGCATTAGTTTAACTTAAATTCCACCATATCTCTTGGTTGTTGCACAGAAACGCAGGCAGGCTGCGTTCAAGAGAAAACATCACCACGTCACTTTGGTAACCAAGGCCACTGCCGATGAGTCAGAGAGTAAGACACGTCTTCAAAATGAGAAAAGTTAACTTCTGGCCTTGAGAAGCTGTCTGTAAACCAGTCAGTAGCTACCTCAGCAGAGCCCAACCCTAGAAACCTGCAAACTTGTAAAAAAGAAGGAAATGCTATGGCCCAATCCGGCCCTGTTCGCTACTGTGACAAGAAAGCAAGGCCCCTGATGATAAGATGTGGCCCACTTAAAAATTTGTTACTCTGTTTGGAAAGCAATGAGGCCAATCTGACAAGTGTCCTTCTGTAAGCATTTTATCAGGCATGAAAATAAACATTTGCGGGCTTAGCATTCCCAGGCCCCTTCCCATTTCACTCTAACAGGACCCTCATCAACACGTTTACCTCCACTACTACACATTACCTAGGAGATGGCCAGAACCAGGAAATGAACAAAATTTGCCATTGGCACCACTGTAGCAGACACAGAAAGGCATGGCCCAGAACCCCTTCAAGAAAGGCCTTTATTCCCTGATGGGCAGAACATGGACCATAGGTAGCCTCTTGCTGTCAGTTTCTATAGTGCCTGCCACAGCAGCAAAGAGCCAAGAGACAGAGATATGCTCTTTCTTCTCAGGGTAACCTGTGACCAATGGGTAGGCCAAGTAGTGCTATATTGGCCATGGTACTCAGCTCAGTGATGAATACTGTGCTAGGCAATGATTACTCCATCACTTCCTACTAGGCCAGTACTCTTAGGCTACACTTAGACCAGACAGACTTTTTCCTCTGTTTTGTTTGTGTGTCCTCGTTGTCTCAAGGGCAATTGCAGTGAACATGCATCACTTCAGGCTCAACATCAGGTGTGTCCACACCCCCTTCACAATGCCTCCTGCCTCTGCAACTGAGTTAACCCAGGGCCTTCTGCATGCTAAGTCACACTCTACTACATAGGTTCAACCTCAACACACAAACTACATTTTAGACTGCTTCCAGAGACCCTATTCTGCGACAACTTTTTCTTTTCATTCTGTGACTATATTACTCTTCCCTCACTTCCAGGAGCTCCCAAATAAGTTAATATAAGACATTTGATTGGAAATTCTGGTTTTGATTTCACTTATTGCTCAAATCATGATATAGTGGAATAAGAACAGGGTTTGAAAACAGATCTTTGGGCTCAAATCCCACCTCTGGGTCATCTGAAGTTTGGAATTTAATCTTTCTAATCTGCACTTTTCTCCTTCATCAAGTGGTAGCAGCACAATTCAGCTAGTAGGGGTTTTGCAACCATTGAATGTGATCATATACAGAAAGGGTCTAACACAATGTCTAGAACACTATATGTAAAGTAATTAGTTCCTGATTTTTGTGGTTCTTTAGCATTTGAATGCCTTTGTACTTGCATTCTGACTCACCCTTCCAAGCATTTAGACTTCCTCCTCTTACACAGTCTAACCTCCTAGAGAATAAGAACTGACCTGCTTATTTCATCCAGATTTTCTACCTGATATCAAAATGGATTGATGTTATACATTATGTAAAAAGCATATCTCATTTGTCAATTTAAATAGACAAATTTGAAAATGTAAGGATGAATTTAAATGCATCAAAGTTGATGTCTGTCTAATAATCAACTTGAAACCAGGTTCTAGGTGTGTCACATTTACAATAATAAGTTGTACTGGTTTGTATCTATTGTCAAGGAAGAAGGAATCACAAGTGAAGAATTATATTGATCATATTAACCTATTGACATGTCTAAAGGACATTGTATTTACTGATCATTGGTGTGGGAGTACCCAGTGCACTATGGGTAACAATATCCCTGGGCAGGGGTGTCGGGGTATACACTGTATACAAAAGGCTAACTCAGTTTAAGCCAGGGGAGCAAGCCAGAAAGCAGCATCTATCCATGATTTCTGATTCAGTTCTTCCCTGACTTTCTGCCTTGATTTCCTTCAATAATGGAGCATGACCTGAAAGGGTAAGCTAAAATAAACTCCTCTTCTAAGTCGTGTTTGGTCATAGTGTTTACCACAGTAACATAAACGTGGGGTGGGAGGTCCTTCTGTCTGTGTGTTGCTTTTATTGGTTAATGAATAAAGAACTGCTTTGAGCTTATGGCAGGGAAGAACAGAACTAGGCATGGAAATCTAGACTATGTGCTGGGGAAAAGAAGGGCAAAATCAGAGAGAAGCAATGGAGCCTTCAGAGATAGATGCTGGGAACTTTACCAGGTAAGTCATAGCCATGTGGCAATATACAGATTAATAGAAATGGGTTAAATTAATATAAGTTAGCAAATGAGAAGCTAAAGCTAATGGGACAAGCAGTGATTTAATTACTACAGTTTCTGTGTGATTATTTCGGCTCTAAGCTAGCTGGGTGGTTGGGAACCAACAAGCAGCCTTCTCTAACATAAAAGCAAGCCAACACACAAATGCATAACAGCTAATTGCATAAGAAAGTACACAGATACCTCAAAGTAGATTTCCATGTCCTCATTCCTGATGCCAAATGCATAAATGATTACTAACCTATATACACACTGTGGCTTCTACCCAAGATGACCAGACTAATCCAGGATCCCTATTCAACTCCCTTAAGCACTTAGATGTTCCAAATACAAGCAAGCATAGATCATCAGTCTATCCAGACAGGTTGGGGAGAAGGAACTGTGGTGTGTAATTAGCTCTGAGGCTTTCTTCTCTCACTAGATATGAAAAAAGAAGTGAATGTGTCAGTTTCTAGTCATAGAAAGAAACAGCATAGGGATGCAGCTGATATCTCTGAAAGCAGAGAGACGGGAGGCTCCTGGGCAAAGCTGCTGGCACATTGAGATACAGAGCCAGCACCATTTCTCTTCTTCCTGCTATGTGAGAGAATAAATGTCCTTACTGTTTTGGCCACTTGAGGCTGGAATTTTGTTCACCTAAATCTTCAGCTGAATGTGTAGTGGAAGGTAAGACAAGCATTCAATAAAACAACAGTAATTATCCAAGGTAAATCTCTTCCAGTGGAACAATGCCAAAATAGTTGTGGTGTGAGAGTTCTGTCTGTCTGTTTCTTTTCTTTTCTTGTCATACACAGATGATCTAATACAGAATGCTTCTTTTAAGGAATAAAATAAGGTACAGAAAAGTTGAGTGAGTTATTGGAAAAGACAACTCACAGATACTGTAAAGTGTCTACATAGTTAGAACCCCAAGCTATTTACTACAGCAGATTCTGGATTTGCTCCCCAGGACTATGTTTATTCCCCAAACTAATCACAGAAATGGACTCTTCCTCTAACATTTTGTTACCTGAGTGAAAGACATAATAAGTATTTGACCTGCCCTATGAAGTCCTTGATAGAATGCTAGAGACACAATGAAATAGAAAATAAAAGTGCCCTAAATGTAGTAATATTTCATTTTGTATTTAAATAAATAAAGTTTTCCTGAAGATCAGAGAATAAAACAGCCACACTGGTCAGTCTTACACACCAGGCAGTAGTGACACACACCTTTAATCCCAGTAGCCACATTAGTTTGCCATAAAAATTAAGCAGTACATGCCTTTAACCCCAGTGGTGCACACCTTTAATCCCAGCCCTAGAAAGATTATAAAATGGGAGGAAACAGCTCTCAGACACAATCTCATTCTGAGGCTTCCTGGAGGTAGGGTTGTCATTTCAAATTGAAGTAGAGGTAAGAGCCAGTGACTGGCTGTTTTATTTTTCTGACCTTCAGTTTGAACCCCAATTTCTGTCTCTGGGTTTTTATTAATTGTGCTACACTAAGGAAGAAATGGGAGGGGTGTCAAGGTGTTGGGAGAGGTTTACCACATTCAGAAAGAAATTCTAGTGCCCTCAGAAAATCATTTAAAAAGATTTTTGACGTTCATTCACTTGTCCTGTAAAAATCATGCAAAAGGGAAAAGCAACACCATTTATCAATTTATTTTCTGTGTATATATTCTGCATTCATTAACTTAACTAAAGATTCCTTATGGAGCAGGTCTTTCTGTAGGTAGTAGAGAAACAAAGAGAAATCCCAAAAATTTTAAGAGACTACATATTGCTTCCAAAAATTCACCTATAAACAGGGTTTTTCTTCAACCATTTGTACAACCTTTTTTTTAAACATTCAAGAATGTGCCTATTGTATGTTTTCCTATCAGTTCCTAGTAAGTGTTGGTAGAACACCACTTCCTCACTCCTACCCCCACAGTAGGTCTTAAGTCAAAAACTAATACCTTGCTTAAGTTTCTTATCTCAAATGGACAAAAAGATGGGGCTTACTAAGATGCCTCATCTTAAAAAGCCAAATTTCAAACAGCCCTCCCAACTCTAAGACATTTAAAGTTCTAATAGTGATGGTTATTAAACATCTAATAACCTCTTATGCCCAAAGACCACTAGCTAAAAACTTGACAATCTGAACATAGACTCTGTTGCTTCCATTTAAAATGTGTTCTCTCTTTTGTTGTCTGGAAACTATCATGAAATGCCACCAACTAGAAAAAAAAAGAACTACAAGTTTTATTCGAATAAAGTACAGAAAAGACACATGCACACACCCTCCAAAAAGGGAACCAACCCCAGCCCCCTAAAGGCAATAAATGGCATAAGGATGTGTTATTGAATTCAGGTTGCAGAATTTCAGGGTCAGGGTGCTAGAATTGTGATCTAAATGCAAACTTTTGAGCACAGGAATAATGTGACAGTGTTAGACAAAGGACTGGAGAGGTGAGTCAGCCAGTTACCAGCTTGACAGACAAGCATGAGGGCTTGAGTCTAATCCACAACATCCTCATAAAAGATGAGCACAACAGTATACACCTGCAATCCCAGTACTCAGGGGACAAACAGAGAAGGATCTTTGGACTTGCTAATGAGCCAGGCTACCTCAATAAGCAAGTTCAAAGTTGAGTTTGAGGTCCTATCTCAAAAACTAAGGTGGAGAGTGAAAAAGTCTACCTCTGGCCTTCACACACATGCACTTTTGTTTGTATGATGTACACACACACACACAAACACACACACACACAAACACACACACACAGGGAGAGAAACACACACATAGAAATCATTGCACAAAACGACAAATATTTTTTCATGAGTTTGCTATTTGCTTATGGGTTGGGGGGAAGATGAACATGGAAGAGAGGCATGGGAAAGTTGTGCCTAGAATATCTACCCATTGCTCACCTGGCCTTTATCATAGAAGGCATCTTAAGATAAAGGAGGAAAGAAAAACATGTTGGAAGCAGAAATATAGCCTGATTGGCAGGGAAAGAAACAGAACAACAATAATATCTAAAATCCTAGGCTTCAGAGATGGCTCAGTGCATAAGGGACTTGCTGCATAAACATAGAGGCCTTAGTTCAAATCCCCAGAATGCGTGTAAAGCTAATTGCAGCAGCAAGTGCCTATAATCCCTGCACTTCTACGGAGAGATGGGAGAAAGAAACAGGAGAATTCTGAGAAGCCCATGGGAAAGATAACATGGTAAACAAAGGCCCTATCTTAAACAAGGTGAAACATGCAAACCAACAGATTTGATTGTCCTCTGACGTCCATACTTGTGTCATGGCACACATAATTCTTCATTAACACACAAAAACTTGCATACCTATACACTGCACCTATACACGAATATCATAATAAAGTAAGATTTACAATCCTTAAACAGCATTTTCAAAGTGCTTAAGTGTCACTTTTTCTTGACATTACCTTGACACTGTCTTTCCCTTAGCCAGTGACTACAACCTCCGTGTACTGAAGTCTGTTGAAATCTGGAATAGGGATAGCATGTCTTGTTCCCCCATGAGCAGAGACCACATACGAGCTGTAAGAGTGGAGGACAGCAGGCTGGGCCTTGTGCTTTGTAGTTCTACAGAATAATAAAGGACAATTTCCCTACCACTGTGCAGTAGATACTGAAACCAGAGCCTCAAAGAAAGAATGTCATAAATGACCCCAGGAAATCCGTCACATCATCTGGATTCCTTGACAAAGCATTCAAAATCAACCCAGAGAAAATGAGAGTACAAGGAAGAGAAAGATCTTTCAATGTAACACCATAACTATGAAGGTAAGCATCAATACATAATCAAAGAAGAAGAGAAAACAAACCCGAATCCAAAGAAGAGGCTGCTTAAGATTAGTGAACTATAAAGCCAAGTGTCTAAATGTTTAAACACATAATGAAATTCCCCTTTCAAGCCACATAGTATCATGCTGTCAAGAACTTCACAGGATTCTTTGTTAAGAGCTGACAGGCTTTGCTTGAAAGCAGGCCTCTCCCCTCTCCAACAGGCCAGATGTTACTGGTGCCTGCCTATTCTTCTCCAAACATGGGAGGAGGCTTGCAACCCACTGGTTTCCTACACCATTAAAATGACAGATTGCCACTTCGTGATAATTGTTATAAGATTCCATGCCTGAAACTGAGATGTTTTCTTCTTATTCTCCCACTTATTCTATTTTAAGTGACCGTATTAATGATATATCTCTACTTGAAATAATTGGATAATCCAAAACTGAGAAATAAGCACTTTCTCGTCCTCATTGTTTTTCCATCTTTATCTCTCACAGCCCCAGGAGATCACAAACATTTGTCCTCGGGGCAATATCGGCAGTTAATGATTCATGTTCAAAGGCTGTGAGTTGTCTAATTAACAAAAGACAGTGTTTTACAGAAGCCATTTTTGCTTCCAAGTTAACAGCACACATTGCATAGGAATGCTATGATGCCATGCAGGTCTCCAGAGCTGTGGCATGCTACTGTCTCCAAATGTTCCAATCTCATTTATCTGACCCAAACTTCAAGCCATTAAAAACAAACTATTCTCATTTGCTTCCTTTTGATTGATTGGCACTCTTACGGCACCATTCACACACCACATCCTCTCATGATGTACTCATAAAATTATATTTTGGTTTTTATTAAAATGGGCACTTGATTAATAAAAGTAGCATGAGCATATTTTCTGTTAAGTATATTCTTAATGATATCAGTCATTTTTAAAAAAATCACAATATTTAAAATAACCCAATCATCCTTTTAATGTAAATGGTGACTTGAGTGAAATATTTCCTCAATAGCAAGCATGTGGTAAGACTTCTGTTGCTATAGCAACATGCCATCCTGCATCTTCATACAGAAAGACTGATAAATATTGACATTTCCAAAATTACAGTATGTGTATCTGTTTCTGTTGTCAATGCCTTTGAAATCAGTAAAACTTCAAATACTTGAGATGAAAGTTTTATAGACACATCATGATCTTGGATTTCAAAGTAAACTCGTTTGCAAAAAAACAGAGATCTTGTGCCTCTGAGATGGATGAATACTTTGCAGGTCCATTTACTTTCATTGCTCAATTCCGTGTCTGTGTTCACAAAAGCAAGCAGGACCATAGCTTTGCATCTTTGCCACATAGAACAGTAGTTAAGAACATCAGCTCACAAATGCAAGCTGACTTGGTTTGAATTTAGACACCATGGTTTTTTATGGAACTGGGAAATGTTACCCAACCTCAAAGTGTAATGCTAATTTTTCTTTTCTTTGTTTGTTTGTTTTTTGAGACGGGGTTTCTCTGTGTAACAGTCTTGACTGTCTTGGCACTCACTTTGTAGACCAGGCTGGCCTCAAATTCACGGAGATCCACCTGCCTCTGCCTCCTAAATGCTGGGATTAAAGGCGTGAGCCACTACTACATGGCTCAAAGTGCAGCTTCCTTGTCTGTAACATGTTGAGTTTTCTTATAGCTAAGTAACGATGATATGTTTAGAATTAGTGTGCTTAATATTCATCAAGAGGAAGCTGTTATTGGAACATCTAGTCTCCCCAGCCCTGGAATAGCTATGAAATACTTACTTTAAAGTAAAAATGAATTTGGGGCATGGTAGCCTAGGTCTGTAATCCCAGCACTTGGGCAGCAAAGGCAGATTTCTATGAGTTTGAGACCAGCGAGGATACATAGTGAGACCTAGTATGCTAGAGAGAGAGAGAGAGAGATGATAGATGATAGATGATAGATGATAGATGATTAGATAGATAGATAGATAG
>LOJH01047086.1:0-13280 GCA_001685095.1 Ellobius talpinus
CCCAGGAAAGTTGAGAGGGAAGGTGTGGAAGAACTTCCTGAGAGCTTGGGCTTACCTGCAGCCCAGAAGCAGGGCGTTGGAGGGAGGGTGTGTTCTTCTTCGCCGCCACCCGCGTAGCACACCCCAGGGGGCCCCTCTTGCTCTCTTGATTTCTCCGCGATTTGCACAGCGTTAAGAGGTAGCACCTAGCATTGTCAGAACCCCTAGGCTAAGATCGAACATCAAAACACATATCCAAGGCGTGCCTATTATGTTCGGGTCTCACCTTCCTGCTTGCTCCTCCCGTGTTTGGTCTGTTTTCTTTTGGCGAACCTGAGGTAGTTGATAAAGAAAGCGACCCAGTAAACAACCAGAAAGGCTCTGGGATCTTACCTTGGCTGAATTGGTTGTTTCTCCTCTCAGGGAGGCCACACTCACAGTTTGTAACTGTGCTCCCAAGCAGTTCTGTGGCAGAATGAACAAACAAACTGCACAGTCTCCCTCCAGAACTGATGTGCACAGAAACTATTGCTCAGAAATCCAATAAACAGAATCATTAAAGCAGAACCCAGTGCTTTCCCTGGCTTGTGTGGGTGTGTGTGTGCGTGTGTGTGTGCATGTGTGTGTAGGTAAATCATTTGTTACTTGAAAACCAGAATTGCTAGACAGCAAATTACCTTGTGGGACTTTTTTCTTTGTATTGGATTTAGGGAGCGATAACCTTTACTGTTCCAGAAAGTCGTGTTTACTTACAGGGTTCATTTGTCTTGGTAGTGAAGCAAAGCAGAGGAGTGTCGAAAATTGTTTAGGAACCTCCGCGGGTCTGGTTAGTTCCATCCTGGACAACCCAAGTGGACACAGATCGTTTAAGGAAAACAGCCTTGCACGTTTTAAGGGTTTTAAATCACAGGCATGGTGTTTCCGGCTTTCCTTCAGCCTTCTATTCAGGGCTGACCTGGGTCCTCCTACCTAGAATAGGTGTCACTGCTGTATAATGTGCTTGGACTGTTACAGAATTCGTGAATAACAGGTGGGACTGAGAAGTCTTTATTTCACACGAGCAAATCAAGACGAAGAGTCAGTTGACAGTGAAAGTATCCGTAGGAGGAGGCGTGAAGCTCGTACTGACAGCTAGGATTCCAGGCTCCGCGCTAGAAGGGCTGGCTGTCCCCTGGCAGTGTGGGACGCGTAAATTGGGGGATCTAGAGTTTCCTTTGGAAATCTGTCACAATGACTTCGGGTGTGTCACACTTTCTCATGAACTTCGGAAGTGACAGTACTGTGTGTGTAGCTTGCCTTTTAAAAAAAAGTATGTAGAGAGAATTGAATATATGCATACAAAACACAAGTTTGCATGTTGCCCAGTAAAAATCAGTGGAGACCATTTTGTTAAGCTTAGCGCAGCCCTGCCTGGTTTTCTGGAAGTCCTTCCTCCTTTCCCAGCCGAGTACACCTCCCTTCCTCTGCTCCCCATGCTTCACTGTGTGCTCTTGGATCTTTGCATCTTTAAAGGGCTCTGCTCTCTCTGAAGTAATTTAATGTTTGTGTCCCATCGATACTGTCAAAAGAGGGAGGTTCTCAGTCTGATGCCAGGTCTTCATTATTAAACATGAGCAGAGCGTCCCATCACGGTGCCCGAGCCTGATATTTGGGAGCTTGTTTCAGCTACGTATTTCTTTGCCAAAAAGCTTCTGGCAGTCATGTGTGATGTGGTTTATTTGTGCGTAGCTCACCTTCCAAACGGGTGGGGGTGGGGGTGCCTGAAGGAGGCTACTGAGATATAGATAAAAATAGATGAAATGAAAAAGGATTAGACAAAGGGAAGGGAAGATACAGGAGAGGGCAGCAGGGAAACATCCTAGGGGTTGGCCATAATTTCCTCTTTAGGTTGTCTGACAATTGTAGACTGAAACCGCGTGTGGGTAATTTTATCTTTTCTACCCTTTTTTGGATATCTATTTCATGTGAAGTCAGACAGCCATCAGGTAATTTTAAATGCTAATGGGAGAAATCCAGATGATATGTATCATTACGTTGACAACCATATGTTAATATTAGCCACAGTTAACATTTAGGAAGTGCTTATTAGCCTGCTGGGTAACACATATGAGTGTTGTCGCCTCATGTCATGAGGATCGTGGCGCCCAGACCTGCTGAGATCTGTGTGAATAGGTTTATCCTCCTCCTGAGCAAAGCCCGGAAGCCCAGTGACTCTTTGCTGTTCCCTGGTGCTTGCATTTGGGTCACTGCACAATAAGCAGACAAGCAGTTGCTTTTGTCACCTGGGAAGTCACTACCTCCTATCCAAGCACTGTGTCTCCTGTTAACTTTTACCACCGTCTAGGTCTTTCCAGGCTTGCAGTCAGGCCCACGAACTTCCACACATCAACACTCAGTGTTGAACTCTGGTCTGCTGTTCTCCAAGCTCGACTCAGGTCTCACCTCATTGGCACAGCCCTTACCATCATCTTGATTGAATGTGTGGCCATTAAGGGTGTGTGGAGGGTGGCATATGAGCTATCCCTTCCTTCCCCGACTGTACCTGGTGTGATACAGTCTAGGAGTTAGAACTTGATACATATTAATAAAGATACCATTCAGCCTCATGCTCCTCGCTAAACAGAACCAGAATCCAAGTGAGAATACTCTTAAGCTTGAACTCAGCCAGCTTCTACTCATGCATCGGGTTTAGTGTTGTCTCCTGGCTGTCTAGATGCAACCTTCACACGCTCTCCTGCTGAGGTAGGTTCAAGGTCTCTGCTAGGTGTGTGTTCCTTCTTACATGGTCTTGAGGTGTCCCTGGAAACTGTGGACACTGTACCCGTATATGATAGCTTAGGCCATGTGTGGATCTTCTTCCTGGGTTACTTAGGGTTGGCGGGGGCACTTGCTGTCGAGGATTGTGTATAGGTGACAGCTGTTTCATGTTATATCAATAATAAGATAGGTCCTAGGGCTGTGTCTCCACTTTACCACTAACTAAGCCAATAGGGACATTTTCTTAGATCCCTGAATCAGTCTCTTACCTGTCTCCCAAAGCTGTAAGTGGTTCAGGAAGCGGATTTAGTGGGTCAGCACCCACGGGTTTTTAAGTCAAAGTGTGATGCACGTAAGTGTGGATTGGGGAGTCTTGTTTCAGGTGTGTGTGTGTGTGTGCGCGCGCGCGCGCGCGCGCACGTGCGCGCCTGTCTATCTGCTTAGTGGGTTCTGTTGCAGTATGCCACAGTCAGAATCAGAAATTCCTAGACTGTCTTTCAGTTCTGGTGTTTGTGATTC
The DNA here is from genome assembly GCA_001685095.1 of Ellobius talpinus. Taxonomy (NCBI): domain Eukaryota; kingdom Metazoa; phylum Chordata; class Mammalia; order Rodentia; family Cricetidae; genus Ellobius; species Ellobius talpinus. The sequence goes on from LOJH01047086.1 coordinate 3,256, forward strand.
TGCTCTGTGGGATGTGTCTGTGCCACCGCGTTCGGCAGCAACCCAAGGCTTGAAGAGTTAAGATTCTTCGAGACATAAATTCGACAACAGATGGTCTCAAGCAAGGCCAGAGCACAGACTGCCTTTGCCATCTTTCTGATTTCTGTGGGTAATGAGCATTAAGTTGGGCTCCACACAAGCATGACAGCTTGTTTCTGCCATAATTTACCCAATTTTCTGAGAAAAATCTAGCAATGTTAGGGTAATACTAATATATAGTTAGTGATAAAGAATATTTTATTTATACATGAAAAATAGAATTCTTTGGTATTTATCAAAAAGATCAACATTTTCATAGAGTCACCCCACACCTTTCTTAAATTAAAAAAGGAACTTTATCTTACGTGTACACATGTTTTGCCTGCATGTATTTGTGTGGACCCTGTGCTTGCCTAGTGCCCCATAGAAGCTAGAAGAAGGCTTTTGATCCCCTAGAACTGGATATAACCAGTTGTGAGCTACTATGTAGGTGCTGGGAATCGAACCCGGGTCCTCTGGAAGAGCAGCCCGTGCTCTTAACAGATTAGCCATCACTTTCAGCCCTTCCTTTAAAAATTAAAAAAAGAAACAGTGTAGGGTGAGTCTGTTGCTGTGTGTGAATATGTATACATGACACGAGGTAGAAGCCAAAGGGCAGCATGTGGAGTCCCTTGCCTCCTCCCATCTCTGGTTTCTGGGGATTGAAATCAGATGGCCAGGTTTGCGGGGAGAACACCTTTACCCACTGAGCCCTCTCACCAGCCCCATCCCAGCCTTTCTTAGAGCTGCAAATGACAAAAACCCCCCTTGAATGAGATTATGTATAAAGGGAGTCCACTGACTCATATTAAGGCCAGATTTAGCCCTTCCCTTAGGTCCTCTGGGTCTGGGCACCCAAGCGATGTCATAAGGATCTGCGTTCCTGAAGTGGCCTGCTCTCAGCTGCAGTCTTACACCCCGCCAGTTTAGCAGACCTATCTGGGAAGGCAGCTCTTCCTTCCCAGAACTTCCTGAAAATGGCCTTATTGGTCCAGATGAACCATTTTATGGATTCTGGCCCAGTTGGAGTCAAGTGTCCAGCCTCTTACATGAGAAGGGGTGGCGCTCACATCGGGTAAGACCTGGAGTTATGATTCGGTGCCAGCACCACCTTGAGTCTAGGGCAAGAACAGTTTTTAGTCCGGGCTGCTGTGACATCACCATATCCCCAGCAGGCACTCATAAGCCACAGTCGTTTGCAGAGTTCTGGAGACTGGAAGTCCCAGGTCGGGGTGCCTACCTCTGTGGTTGTGTCCTCCTGGGTGATGTGCTGCCAGCCTTTCGTATCATTGCCGTAGGGAAGAACAAGATGATTCTCTGGGATCTCTGGAAAGGGCAGCTCTCTGTTCATGAGGACTCCACCGGGAGCCACCTACTTACCAGAGGCCCCATCTGCCAGTGCCAGAGGATTTGGATATATGGCTCTGAGGAAGGGTCACAAGCGTTGTGTTCCCCACAAGAACTGCGGTCAGAAGAGGGAAGATCAGGTGGACGCATTGTGGGAACCACCACTTTTTGGTCCTTACACCAGATCGTCTCTCTGAAACCACAGAACTCAGCATTCTGTGTTCTCACTATTGTCCCCATCTTTAGTGGGGAGACACCAGAACCCATGCTGCTCAGTGACTCCTCGGGAGTTGCTGACGAATCGTCCTTAGGACCATTTTCAGAAAAATAGGATTCTGTTTCTTAGCATTACACACTTGTGGTTTGGACTGCCCAGTGAATATTGTATTTAAGGATCTCATTGTCTTGTGAAAGAAACCATTGATTCTACTCTAACCAGAATCAATGCTTTTGGCTTTTCAAGGCGAGAAAGGTGTTTTGGTTACTGACGTAAAACAATAGGGAACACTAATAACTCTAAAAGTGTACAAGCTGTGATATTGCAGTGTCTAAGGCATCCTAGAGAGGGAAGCGTTCATTGGGCTTAGGGGTGGGGGGGATTAAAGTCCATCATGGCCAGCGAGGGGCAGTGAGCCGCAGAAGCGGAAAGGTGATTGGTCGCATCTCCAGATGCAAGTGGGGAGCTGAGAGCTTTTAATCTCAGCACCCACCCCCAGTTCCTGTACTTCCTCCAGCAAGGCTGTACCATCTATAACTCCCACAGGGCCCCAGCTGGGAAACAGCTATTAAATGCCTGTGACTAGGGGAGACTTTTTTTTTTTAAAAAAAAAAAAGCCTGTAAGCCTGTCAATAATACTTCCTATTTTAAACAGTGCTAGATCCCTGGGCTAGCCTGAGATCAAAACCCTTTCAATCTGCAGTAAATTGTACACATTTGTGGAGGTAAAATGACTACCATCACATGGGTAATCATGTCACTGTCACATATGTACTATAAAGCACTGAACTACATAATTTACATATCAACATGTAACCAGGGAGTAATGAACTTCAGTGCATACAACAACAATACTTGGGCAGAAGTTTACATAGAAAATAATTTTAGTAAATGGGAACATTTTTGGTGAGGATTCTTAAGTCATACAGAACTCAGAAAGACACTAGGAAAAGTGATATGCCTAGTACTCTCAATACTTTGTTTTTTGCCATGTTTATCTATGTTTGTGTGCTGATGTGCTTGCCATGGTGTGCATGTGGAGCCAGAGGACAGCCTGTGGGAGTCGGTTCTCTCCTTCCATCGTGTGGGTCATGGGGGTGGAACTCACGCTGCCAGCCTTGGTGACAAGCCCTTTACCCACAGAACCATCTCAGAACAGCTTAAAGTAAGGCCCGAGGGTAATATTTAAATTTCTGGATGGCATACCCCTAACGTTACTTGTGTATTATGGTTGCAGTCTTGTTTTTTTACCCAAATGGAGCAAAGAGCTTGAAACAGATATTTCTGAGGTGTCTTAGAGCCAAAACCATGAGCAAGAAAAGAGAACGGAGGTTATGGAGGTCCTCGTGTGGCAGCTGGTGTCTGAGGGGAGCTGTCGTGACTGAAGGAGTCTCCTAAGGTAGAATATGGGGTAGTGGGGAAGGGATACGGGGTTCAGCTATCCCCACTAAGTATTTGAGAGTCAATTCCTGCTGCTGACAATAACACATGGGCTGGATAAAGTGTTTTTATAAAGGAGGTGCACTTTGACATGTGGTTTTAGTCTAAATCAAGGGCAGTATGTTGGTGATGGCTACCTTGCATGGCAGATATACCATGGGTATCCAGCCTGTGACTTGTGTGCCACATGCAGCCTGGGATAGGTATAAAGACAGCATAAACTTATTTAAAACAGTATTTTTTTGCAGTTTTTTGGTTAGTTGATTGTGCAGTCCTGGTTAATTTGTCATTGGCCTAAGCCATTTCATCAGACCGTTGAAAAGTCAGATCACATTGGGCTTTTTTGTGGACTTGTTGAAACCCAGCACTGTTTTTACTACAAGGAAGCTGGAATCTGAAATCATAGCATTCTTGTTAGGACCCATGGAAGAAGTTTCTTTCAGATTCATGCATATGTGCTTCTGTGTGTTGTGTGTGTCTTTGTAGGTTTGTGCCTGTGAGTGCACTTCCTACAGAAGCCAGAAGAGGGCACTAGATCCCGTGAACTAGAGTCACAAGCAGTCCTGAGCTGCTCAGCGTGGGTGCTGGGAACCAAGTCTGTGACTTCTGAAAGAGCAATCGCTCTTTACCTGCTGAGCCATCCTTCCAGTCTGTCTTCTAGATTTTGATACTAGGGAAAGTCATGCATCCAGGCAGGTGGCAGGTTGTGGTCCTGAAATCAGTGGCCTCTGTTTTATCTGCTTTGCTAAGTGAATGAAATCAAGGACTCCTTTTAAACCTCTTTGGAGCACTTTGTGTTGATTTCTGAATAAGTGCTTGAGCTGAGCATTTTCCTTTCCTGATTCTTGACTTCGCATCATCTAATTTCTCATGGTTGTATACATTCTCATCAGCCACCTCAAATGGATGCAGCATCCAGGATTGCCACCAGCTAAGCAAGGGTAAGGAACAGACTAAATGGACTCTGGGGGAACAGACTGGAGCAGAGAGGGAAAACCACAGAAAGTGAGGAAGGAGAAAGCGCCATGTGTCGGGCAGGCATGCACAGTTGCCGGAGATTGTTATTAACCTTTTGCTCTGTTTTTTAACTGTCCCCCATACCTTTTGAACCATGCTCGGAAGGGGTTCAGGAAGTCCACATTGGGGGCTTGTATGGGGATGGCAGGACAGGACCCCCACACTTGATTGAAGTCACCTCTAGTGACAACCCCTGGCTGATTTTTCTCTTCTAGTCAGACCTGACTAGAGCACTGGGGGACACGAAGTGCTAAGTGTCCTCCCACGGTCACCACATGGAAGGAGCCCTGCGCAGATGATGCAGCAGATGGAGCCCAGGACCAAACAGTCCTCTTAAGGGAAGATTCTGAGGACCAAGCTCTTCCTAAAACCAGTTGTTCCCTTCACAGATACAGTGTTTCAAGAAGTATGCTGAATTTAACAAAATGTTTATTCTTTTATCGGAAAGACCTGTAATGAATTATAAAATGTCTTTAATTTTATGTATTGAGATTTACCTGCAGTATGTCCACTATTTTAAGAATTAGGGCTGTTTCTTTCTAAATATATGTATTTCAATCGATTCATTTAAAAGGAACTTTGCCTATATTTCAGAGTTTATAGCATTGTGAAAAATATGGTTATTAAATGTTCAAGTTGTAAGGTAGAAGTATGCCATTGTAGAACTCCCTGTCTTAAAAAATAAAACGTTAGGCTGGGCGTGGTGGTGCACACCTTTAATCCCAGCACTTGGGAGGCAGAGATAGGAATCTCTGTGAGTTCAAGGCCTGTCTAGTCTATGTAGGGAGCTTCAGGCCAGCACAGCTACATAGTGAGACACTGTCTCAAAAATAAATAAGCTGAATGATAGTGGTGCACTCCTTTAATCCCAGCAGTCAGGAGGCAGAGGCGGGTGGATCTCGGTGAGCTGGAGGCCAGCCTCGTCTACAAGAGCTAGTTGCAGGACGGGTTCCAAAGCTACAGAGAAACCCTGTCTCGAAAAACCAAAATAAAAAGCTTTTGAATCATCTGGGACTTTAACATCCTCACAATTTAGCAAGTCTACAGGGTGTGTCTATGCAGGTGACGTCCTCAAAGTCAGCCTGAGAGCCAAGCCTTGCCAACCACAGACATCTGACAACACATGGAGAGTGAGCAAGTCAGGAATCAGCAAGGGAATTCTTCCATCCAGTGTGTAGACTGCATGGTTTCTCAGATACTGGAAACCAGCAGGAACTTGGGACTAAGAGCATCCCCGTGGATGGATGTCCTAACTGGAAACTGAGTGTCTCTGTGGATGTATGTCCTAACTGGAAGCTGAGCGTCCCTGTGGACGGACATCCTAACTGGAAGCTGAGCGTTCCTGTGGCTTTGCCCTGAATTTCCTCCATACAAGCCAGTTAGCTTTCCTGCCACCTGTGTGTCTTCCTGTCTGTCCCCCGAGTCTAAGGCTAGCACTTGTCTTTGAAGAACCTTCTCAGGCTTCAGTGTAACCTGCTTCCCCTGTGTCTGTCTGATGACTCCTTTCCTGTTTATTGTTTATTTTTTTTATTAGCCTACATTCATTGTCCAGAACGATGGGTTTCATTGTGTATTGTATTTTCTCAGTGTGCTTGGATTGTTGAGGAGGTTGCTTTCCGATTTGGTTGCCTTCTGAAAAGTTAGCATATGTAAAGAGGGACTCTGTGAAAGTGGGCACTGACCCTCTGGTCCTTGGTCGGAATCCTGTTCTCTTTGATTCTAGCTAGCTGCTGTTTTGCTGCCTTGAAATCCAGGTGGATTGTCCTTCATTGATAGCAAGGTCAGTTCCTGCAGTAACTTGGGGCTCTCTCCTGCATAATGCTCTTGCAGCGATGGCTGAACTCCTCGGACATCCCACAGAACCCTGGGGTTTTCCCTTGCACCACTGGCTCTCATATTGAACAACTGCAAGCAGGAGAGAATCGTTAAGTTTGCTTTGCTCCTCGGTGCTACCGGCAGTTGTTTTTGTTCAGCAGTCTCCCAGAAGAGTTCTGGGCATTCCTAAGACTCTCACTCAGAATTGTGTGGAACAAAGAAGTGGAGAAATTGGAGTCCTAAACCGCTGCAAATGGGCAAGCTGGAGGAAGCACCCTAACCTCCCATTCTAGCATTTTAGTCTGCAGAGTTGGAGGGTTTTTAAAAAGTGGAGTATGGCAGTTTTTTTCCTAAGGCTAAATTTAGCAGTTGCTTTGGAAAATCGGAGTGGTACAGCGTGTGCCTTATCTCGGACTGGCCCTTACCCTTCCCTCTGCACTCAGACATCTTACACGGCTTGCCAGGGAGAAGCAGCTTAATGGAGTCCAGTGGTCCCGTTTATTCTGGGAAGGAATGAAGTGACTTCAATTTTCCCATCTTTCCAAGCTTCCTGAAACATTCAGGAGACTTCCTAAGCAGCAATTACAGTTCTTTACAGAAATAGTTCGAGCCATGCCTCCTGCTTTGTCAGCTCTTGCTGTCACCAAAGCCAAGGGCTGTAAATGGAACGAGAGACGGCTTCTCATTCCCTGTCCAAATAGCAACAGGAGGCACCTGTGCACTTGAGACACAAATAACGTGTTTTAAAATAGCAGGTGGTATTTGATGATGCTCCTTCATTCATTTCCCTGCCAAGACAAACTTTCTTCTGCTCTGGCAACAAGACTGAAGTGACTCAGTGCCCACGATGAGTCTGTGCGTGTATTGCGCACTAGCCGAGTTGCAGGCACCCGTGCCCAAGCACGCGTCCGAGGTTCTCCTAGAGAAGATTCCTTTCGTCTCACATAATTAAAATTTCATGTTTACATAGCAGCTTAACCCGACGGACCTGATTAATGCTTTGGTAACTGATTACAGCTCTGCTTAATCATGAAGGTATGCTCTGTGCCCGGTCATTCACGTAGCCCACTTCCCAAGAGAAAAGGGAGCATCTAACCATTAGGGGTCAGTGATATTTTTAGTGTGCAGCGCCAGCGGCTGCAGAAAAGTGACATTGCTCTGCTGGGAAGTTCCAACTTGTGTCTGAGGACGTCAGATGGTCACGTTTTGCTGCCAGGCTTCTCCGCCAGCACCATGTAGTGACATCATTTCTTTACCTGAGCTGAGAACAAAGGGGGTGGGGAGCAGCCAGGTAAACACAGTTTTTTAAATCATCCACCCTCCAATTCAGCTCCATTGCACTTTGACCATCTCAGCCAATCCCTCTCCACCGAAGCAGACAATAGAAACTGCTAATTGGCGCCTAGATCCACCGAGGCAGTGAAATTTGCTGGAGTCCTTGGCCAGTCCGTAACCCTGAGCACTCATCCACTGTGGTGCCAGATCCCTGCTTCCCAAAAGCCACGCACAAATCTTGCCAGTAGTGGAATGACATACAGGAAAACAAGTGCACATTTGTCTGCTGAGTTCTCTTAGGACAGAGGGCAATAGAGGGAACGGGAACTGGGCTCAGTGGAAAGAACAACACTTGGGATTCCAACCTGTGTTCAGATCTCTGCCCTGATGCTTAAAAACAGCCTGACCTTGGGTAAGGAATCTCCTTTCTAAGCCTCAGCTTTCTCCTGTCAAGAGTGGAACCCTGTAGTTGTTGGGGAAATGGAGCTTACAGGTGGGGTGCCTGGTTTCTGCAGGTGCTCCCCATAGCAGCTCAGTAGCTGTCGTTAATGCACTGGCGACAGTGATGGTTGGGCTTCGGAAGAACAAGAGGTTCGCAGGTGGACATGGGAAAAGAGCAGCATCAGCCCAGAGGCATGGAAAGTTCCTGGTGTGTTAGGAAACAAACAACACAGAAACGTGAGAGGGAGTTAATTTTAAAATGTTTTTGGATTTATTTCATATGTGTGTTTTGTCTGCATGGAAGTGCATCCCTTGCATGCAGTACTTGTGACTACCAGAAGAGAGTGCCATATCCTCTGGAACTGGAGTTACTGATGGTTATCAGCCGTCATATTGATGCTGGGAACCTAACGTGGGTCCTCTGCAAGAGCAGTAAGTGCTCTTAACTGCTCAGCCATTTCTCATTTTCCTAATTAAAAAAAAACTTTATTTTCTGGGTATGGGTGTTCTGTCTGCATGTGTGTCTGTGCATCATTTCTGTGCTTGGTCCCACTGAGGCCAGAGGTGTTGTGAGCCACCTTGTGGGTGCTGGAAATGGAAACCCAGGTCCTCTAGAAGAATAGCTAGTGCTCTTAACCACTGCGCCCTCTCTTCAGTCCCCTGCCCCAGTGTTTTAAATTATTTGCTCTCATGTCAGAAACCATCCAGCACAGCCATGGAAATCACTGGGCCCTAAAACTTAAAATGGGATGTACAAATCAGGAGCAAGCAGGAGATGCAGCGGGCTCAGGGAGGGCTTGGGAACTTTAAAGATCTAGGCAACTGTCAACTTGGACTGTTTTAAAACGGGTCCCTATCAGAGTGATAGCGATGTCCTGATTGACTCCATGGTTCGTTGCATAATGGGAAAGGCTAGTCAGGTAAATCAAGCCCCAAGTAGCCATTCTTGTTTGTTGTTTTGTGCTTTTTGAGACAGTGTCTTACTATGTAGACCTGGCTGGCCTGGAACTCACGACTTAGACCAGGCTGGATTTGAACTCACAGGTCTGCCTGCCTCTGCCCTAGTTCAGAGATGTGCACCACCACACCAACAAGCCATTCTACATTCTTGGGCATGGATTAGTTATGCCATATTTTCTTTCTTTCTGATCTTTGTAACCATCAGAGCTGTCCGTGGTTACGAGTGTCGATTTCTTTGTACTTACATTTCCTAATATTGTTGAAAACGGTAAGAATGGTCAGGCATGCTACTGTCCCAGCCCTGCATACCTGTGGGGATCTCTCTCTCTCCCTCCCTCCCCTTTTGCAGTCTGACCCATCACTGGGCAGAATCTGCAGCATGTCTCTCTTGCCTTACTATGTCTAGGTAAACCTTTTCTTTTTATCTTCTTTGCCTGTGTTTCAGTGGCCCCAGGGGATAAAAATGAACATTGTAACACTATTCTCAGCTGTCAGTGTAGACTCCAGTTTAACATCTGAGCCCATGGGTTACTGTAGATGCGTGTGTCTGTGTATACACCCGTGTCCACTAGCTCTGTCCACTGACAGCCTTGAAGCAGAGCAGTGAACTCACAGCACACCCAAGTCTTGGTTCCTAAATACCATTCTCCAGTGAAAGGAACCAAACTCCACACCTCACAGGGATTGTTTCTTCTAAGGCTGGGCAGGAGAAATAAAGGCAAACCCAGAGCTTCCATGATACGTCCCTAGAGGTTGAGGACGTGCTCAAAAGAGGAAAATGGTGGTGACATGACAGAGAAACGTGGGGTCCTGCCTGGAAGAGCTTGTGGCTAAAGTGGGGACACTGAACAAGAAGTCAGTAATATAGTGTTGATTGTGACCACGGTGGAAAATAAGTACACACAAGTGACTGACTAGAGACGGACAAGGTTTCCTTTCTCACTGGAGAACTCCAGATGACAAGTGACACCCCTTCCTAAGACATGGAATTCATCACCCTTCCCTTTGATCATAGAAGTTAGTTCCTTGCTTCCAAAGACTTTGTGAGAAAAATCCCAACTTTACCAACAAGTCCAGCAGTCCCCTCCCCAAACCAGACAGCCCAGGCTCACACCATTCATGCACCACCTCAGACCTGCCAATGTCAGGGAGGGAGGACAATCCACCTCTGGTGTCTCCCTTAAAAACTCACAGTCCCTGTCTAGTCAGCAAATAACCCTAAAAGGGAGAACCATCTGCAGGATATCCAGTTAGTGTTCTTCAAACTTACGGAAGTAGAGGGTAAGAGCTAGTGACAGCCACAAGTTCAAGGAGCCTTAGACCTGAGTGCTGCATGTCCTGGGCTAAGTCCTGAAACAGAGAAGTCCCATTAGCAGGTCAGGTGAGCTACAATCAGACTCAGGTCTGTAGTGATAGGGGAGAGCAGGCCTGCTTTTCGTCCCGCCCGGCTCCCGCA
>LOJH01047087.1:0-13280 GCA_001685095.1 Ellobius talpinus
GTTTTATTAAAATACATGATTGACAGAATACAGACAATTCTCCCACACCATGGGACTGTCGAGGACAAAGCATTACTAGGTCACTTCTAGGAAGCTTAGGCTATTTGTCTAGCTCCAGGAGGTCATACTTCGTCCAATCTTTCCTTGTTTTTGGTCTTAGACACAGACTTCTGTTTACAACACCTAGGGACTGTGGGAGCTCTGGAACTCAGCCTGAGTGCATCACACAGAATGTAGCTCATCTCAAGATCTGTTTGAAGCCTGTTTGAGAGTTCCTGCCATGATATCTATTCTATATGTATATTCCCCCAAATATTTATATATATCATCACTCATGGAGACCCTACATTGGCTATCAGATTATTTTTGTGGGAAAGTACTTAGTTCATTTTATTTAGATCATTCTTTATATTAAGATATATAAACTCACCCTATTCAGCAAGAGAATCAATTCTCCTGGAGAAGTTGGAGGAGTCTAATTGCTAAATTAGGACACACTGAACTTGGGGTGTGTGTGTGTGTGTGTGTGTGTTTGTGTGTGTGTGTCCTCCTCTTCTGAGCCTCTGAGTCTTCACTAATGGATATGCATGCAGTCAGCCTCATAAGACAGAGGATTCAAGCAAGACAAGGAAGTTTGCAGGCTTGGAAGAGAGGACATTCTGCTTCCAGGAAGCAGTTCTTATTCTGAGTCCCAATGTATCAGTGACTTTTGTTGCTGTGACAGATACCTGCCATGAGCAATTTAAAAGCAGGAGAGATTTATTTTGACTGATCGCTTCCGACATTTTAGTCCATCACAGTTGATGGCATGTGTGATTCTGAGCAGCACACAGCATGATGAACAGGGAGCAGAGAGAATGCCTCAACATGGCTGCCTTCTTTTCCCATTTTAATTCCATCTGGGTTCTCAGCCCTGGAGATCACCTGCCCCTGCCCACATTCAGGGGGTGTTGTTCTTCCTTAGTGAAATTTTTCTGAAGCATAGACACACCCAGAGGTGTGGCTCACTAATCTCCCAGGCTGCTAAATGCAAACAAGCAAGATTAACCATCACAAACTGCAAGGAGGAAGCCTCTTCCTTACCTTAAGTCGGGTGGGTTGGGGTTTCCCTCACTTGTAAAGATCTGTTCCTGCTCAGTAGCTTATTATTTGGAGCCAGGTAGAAAAGAGTGAGAGTTTCTAGCATTAGAGGAGGTGGGAGGGAGGGAGAGCAATTTCTTCCTTCTTGGATGTGAGGAGCCAGGCTTTGCGTAGCACATCTGGAAGAAGTCTTCCTGGATTCACCATCTTACTTGATGTCAGAGCCAAGGATTCTGAGAGTGCTGCCTAGGTTAGGAGGGCCATGTGTGAACATGGTGCATTCTGGGAGAGGAAAACAGTCAAAAACATTCACCCTTTTTCTGTTTCTTAGGTATGGAGCCCAGCACCGTGGGAATTAGCCTAACCAAGGGAAAGCCTAGGTCTCTCGCTACCTGCCAAATCTTTTGCAGTTTGACACAGTGGATCTGTGCTTTTTCTCTGCAATATGTTGCTGATAGATGAGCAAAGGATTTTTAAATCCTCTTCACCCTGCTAGTGCTGTGCCTCTCCAAACTCATTTGTTTCTTAGACAGCTTTTTTTCTTGGGAGTCATTGCTGTCCGTTGGAAGCAAGAGCTGGCATTTCTTTGATAGTCTATTGTCTCCTTGGTTTTGCCTGGAACGCTGAACTCAGTGATAATCAGTAGAGGAAATAGCCCAGATATGTTCCCAGACTTCTCCTATAGAGGGTTGTTTGTTCTCTATCTCTCCCTTGCCCCCTCTCTTCCTCTCTCTCTTTCTCCCCACCCCCATCTCACTATACAACTTGCTGGACTGAAACTCAAAGAGATTCACCTGCTTCACTCTCCTGAGTGCCTAGATTAAAGGTGTATGCCATGACTCTCAGTCTAGAGGCTTCCCCTCTTTGAACAGTTCCAGTCTATAAACTTGATCAGTTTTGGACATAGGATCTTAAGCATGTGGGTGAAATCAGATGGAGGCAAGGTTGTATATATAACAGGACATCTGGGTAATGTAATGTTAACTTGACTCATTGAGTTCTTCAAAGTGTGATATGACCCTGGTTCCAGCTGCTTGCTGGGTAAATCTTCTGTCTTACCTTGGATAAAATAGCAAGTCTTAGTTCTTAGGGTTACATCTTTGCTACAATTGTTAGTATTTTAAATAAAGCATTTATGCCAACAACTGCATATCTTTTCTCTTAAATGACCACAGTTGCCTCTAGTCTTACTTCCTTTTTACCTCCTGGGTTTTAGAAGTGGTCAGAATTTCTTGCACCTGCAGAGACTTTGACCACCAATGACAATAGAAAGGGCCAAGCAAGGTTTATGGAGAATAAAGGAGTGGAGAGGGCACTTATCTTACCACACCCTGTATAAATATTCAATCGCTGGATTATATTCTCTCATTCTATCGGATGTCACCAAACCACTTTGAGATCAAGAGCAAATAAATTTCAATTTATTGTCACGTCATATAAATGGGCCTCCTTTCATTTCAAAATAGTCTTTCTTTCAGTTTTGGTAGTATCTGTGCAACTGAAAGACATCTGCCTGATAGAAGACATTTTTGAATGACACCCAGGCACATAAGTTCAAAGGTTGTCTTGTATGTATGATATATGTATGCACATGTTTGTGTGTGTGTATGTATGTATGTATGTATGCCAGAGATTGATATCAGCTTTGCTCCCCAAACATTCTCCATTTTTTTAAGATGGGTCTCTCACTTAACCCAAAGCTCATTGATTTGGCTAGGCTGGTTGGCCAATTAGCTCAAGGTATCCTCCTGTCTGCCCTGCACTCAGCTTCTTTGTGGGTCTTTGGGTTCCAAACTCTGATCTTCCTGTTTTTACAAGGCAAACATTTTGTAACTGAGCTATCTCCCCAGACCCAAGGTGTTCTTTGTGCTTAGTGGCTGGCTTGTTTGACAAGCACCATTAAGTAGTGGTTTTACTGACCAAGAAGGCACCAATTTAGCTAAGATGAAGATGGTGAAGAAGATTTAACTTAACATTAATCTGGATTTTTACATGGAGCATTCAGTGCCTGTGGAAAAAATAGTTTGTGGAACCAGTTCTGACCTTCAAACCTTTCAAGTGAATAGGTTGTGTGGTCCAGAAGTACAATAGTAGCCCTGTTAAAAGATTTGAAGAGAACCCAATAGACAGCAGATCTTCCTAGTAATCAATGGCTAGTGTGATCTCCAGATAACAGAGGACAGCGGAATACTTATCAATGTTGGTGAAGAAGAAATTTCCTATAATGCATGTGACTTAAGATTCAAATGTACAATGGAAGTATTCAATCTGGTAGCCTTTAATAAATTGATACACACACGCACACACATACACATACACACACCTGTCCACATGCACATGTGTGCATACACACACAAACCTGATGAAAGCCTAGTCTTAAAATTTAATGAGATTGTTCATTTTTAGTATAAAAGAAATGGAAAATGTGGTTAGGGAAAAGAATGGAACAGAGACTTACCAAGACCTTTGATTACCAAGTATCTAATAAAAGAAGAGATGTTTGTTTGGTTTACAGGAGAAAAGTACTGGAAACCCTGGTTAGAACTTGATTCTTGCTTTTGGTTCAAAGAAGTGTTCCTTCCTAGTGAAGCCAAGGCAGAATATTGGTTCCTCTGGAAGTCACCGAAGGCTGATTCAGGGCTCCTTTGTTGTTAACATTCATACACATCTCACTCCAAATGAGAATGACGGACCAGCAAAAGGAAACTTCAGTTATCTCAGTGCATGGCAAGCCTCAGAGATCCCAGTAGACTCCATCACTCCATACCCCCACCCTCACACAGCCTCCTCATCTCTTGGAGATAACACCAGTTGCTAGGTTACAGAACCACCCTTTTGCTGCTACACAAAGGGCACACTCAGGCAACTCAACAATGAAAACAACTTGAAGGGAGACCAGCTGTACTTATAAATAAACATCCCAAGCACATTAATCTGCTGCAAGTTTTTATGAGGGGAAGCATAAAATTTCAAATAAAGGGCTAATGGGAAATATGTCCAAAATGTTGGAATTAGCGATGCTCTACAGTAGGGAACTGCCCGGCTAGAGCCATCAAACAAAATGTTACTGGCGACTGATTGAGTTTTAGGACCCCCAGCCCTTCACTCCCACACCTGAGTTGTATATTTTATCTGGAGAGCTGTTTCATGTTCCGGACTCAGCTCTGTTTGCAGGAGAGCTGTCACAGTTTTATGGCCTCAACTTTAAAGAGCAGGACATTTCTTTCCTGGAGAAGAAGGCTAATAGGAGGTAAAATGCAGGGATTATGGGCTCTCCCACAAATCCAGGCGAGCAGATGCTCCTCTTTCTATAATCAAATGAATGTTTTCTTTGGACCCAACTAGCTAGGAAGAGGCCCTTTTAAAATGGCCCTGGGAACGGGAGATATGTGCCAGGCCAGAGAGCAGATGGAAGGGAAGGGTGAGGGAAACAGGTGTTTAGCTCTTAGGAGTACCTGCCCCACTCCCTATTCAGGGTGTATAATTGTAGAAAATGGCAAGGTGATTTTCTTTTTTAAGTGACAACTGGCAATACCATATGACTAGCCTTGCTTCCCTTGCTGCCCTTCACCCCTGTTAACGATTTACTTTCTCCTCCACTTCTGCAGGGATGTGAGCTCTCTTTGTATTCCCTACTCAGCTTTGCACTAGTTTGGGTCTGAGTTGAAGAAGACCAACTCCCCCCCCACACACACAACTTTTACTTCTCGTGTGCAAATAAGAGCCCTTGGAACAGTGGGAAAGAGCTTGAGGTGGGGAAATAGAAGAGGCTCAAATCCCTGCTCTACACTTACCAGCTGGGTGTGACCCTAAGAAAGTCACTTAGTGGTTCACTAAAGTCACATGGTTCACTAAAGAAATGGAATCGATAGAATGAATATATATATGATAGTATTCATATATATCATATATAAATCACACACACACATACATATATATGACTTAATAGTGTGGTTTACAAGAATCTGGTAGTTGTTCAATCCATGAATGAGATTAGATGTCTCTTCAGTCCCAGTCTTGTGTTGGAGACTGGGCAGATCCCTAAAGAGTTACTGATTTTCAAGCTTCATTGGAACTCAGCCCCAGCAACAGGTGAGGTGAATTTGCCAGCAAGAGTGAGAATGAACAGGTTAAAAGCAAAGGCTTCTTCAGTGTCCTTTTATGTAGGCTACTGCTAGAAGCTACAGCTCAGATTTTGGAAGGGTCTTCCCACCTCAAATAATATGATTATGACAATCCATGGTAGGAGTAGCCAGCAGCTTTAGTTTTTTTTTGTTTTTTTTTTCTGTTGATTCTGGTTGAGTCAATTTGACAACTGAGATTAATAATCACATGTAGTCTTGTGTTTTTATGGGGAAGAAAGAAACTACACCAGCACCACAGGCTCACTGTGACCTGCTATGGGATATTTGACCACACTGTGAAACCTAAGAAAAAAATTTGCCTCAAGCTGTGGTGTGGCCCAGCCCTAGCACACACCCTTAATCAAAAGTTTTCTGTTTATTGTAAACAGGATTAAATAAAATCAGCCCTAGATCAAGAGGCAGAGCAAGCAATGAGTTGACAGGATAAAACCATAGAGAGTAAGAGGAAGTCAGGGAGGTGGATAAAGGGGACTTTGAGTTTGGCAGTCATTTTTTTGGGGGGATGGCAGAAGAGAAGCTCTGTTTCTGAGGCATTGGTGGAGGAGGAAGGTCAGATGACTGCTTTCTCCTCCTCTCTGAGCTAGCATATGGTTCCTGAGTCTTTATTGGTAAAATCAAAGGATAGAGATTTAGTTAAAACAACAGTCGTCTCCCTACATGGAGGTGGCTGAGGTGGTAGTGACTGGAGTCGAAGGCTCCTCCACCCACAATTTTAGCAGTAAGGCAGTGGTCAGGGAGACAGAATCAGCAGCTGAGGCAGTGATAGGACTTGGTGTAGCTGATGGGCAGCAAATATAAAACAACAGCGACCCTGACATGGAGTGCCCAAGGAGACTGTTGTGCAGCTCCATCCTTGATTGTCGACTGTGAGCACTTGGTTTTCTCTCAGCTTCACTTTCTCCAGCTGTAAAATGAGGCCAAGAACCCCTCACAGGGATCTTAAAAGAGTTAAGGGAAACATGCACAGAAAATTCGTAACACAGTGGTTAATACATGGTTGGCACCAGGTAATCTTTCCTGGGATTATCACTATTTAAGCAGAAATCAAGTTTGATTTCAAGCACATGGTTGAAGTCTAAAGAAGACTGAGTACTTCATATCTTCCTTACCTTGCCCTTGACGGAGTATTTGCTTGATTCTAATTCTAACTCCAAAGGACTCTGGTTTGCTTCTCAGCTTGGGGACAGCTCATATGCTTTGGTCTTCTTGGGCAAACTTAGATTCTGCTTGGATGGTTTGCAATCCCATGTATACATATTTACCGATGGCCCTGTCAGTTCTCGGATATCTTCAAAGAATGCTCGTGCTGATTCCATACCCCGTATCCCAAATACAGAGTGGCTGGTCTACTCACTCACTCCAGTGATCAAATTCAATCTCCCGTGGGATGAACAAATGTTTAGCAGGAGAAGGGGAAGCTAGTTCACCCTGGATATTTTCCTTCTGTTTCTGTTCTGAGTTCCTAACACCAACTGCATCACCTGATCATCTCCAGTTTGGCAACATGATAGAACAGAACAAACAGAAACAAAATAAACACCTTGTGTGCAGAGCCATGGGGAGAAGATCCTTTCTGAAGCTGGCACCAGAACAACCAAGTTCATGCCCATAGGAATCATCTCAATGGACTACTCTCTCTGTTATGAAATGGACTCAACCCATACTTCTTTGTGCCTCCTGCTAGCTCCTAAGGTTCTTCAGCTCTTCTCAGTTTTGGAGCACAGCTTATTGAGTGAGATTGTATTGGGGGAATAGGGGAAACCATCACCTCTTCATTCTTGTATATCTGACCACAGAGCATAACCTATATAATGACAAGTGAAGGAAGCTTAGTCCACACATAAAGAGGGGATGTTGGTGGTGCTTTAAATAACAACAAGTAGAGGAAGTAGAGGTCCCAGGTCCTTTAAGCAGTGGACATGTGAGAAAGGGAACTTTCAGGACATATCCTGCCCCAGTCACTGCCTAGCTGTGGGGACTGGAAGGAGAACCATCTGACCCAGACAACCCCTAGATTCGTAGGAAATAATTGTAGCCATCTGTTTGGGGTAACTTCTTGAACAGCAGTAGATACCTGGCTTTCTGATCGCTTTTGACCACTTGGCTGTAATATGGTCCTAATTAAGTTCATTAGAGCGACCAAATGCTGCCAGACACCTCTGTCCAGTTGGGGTACCCACCCTTGGGACTGACAGAGATCCAGTGCTGAAGGATTCCTCTTGCTACAATTCCTTACGTATGGTCCTTGTGGAATGGCTCACCCTTCTCCGGCAGAGCTGGGAAGACATCCAGGGCCAGCTGTGTGCTTTGGAAAGCAGCTTCTCTAATTTCTGAGCTCTCTCTGTCTCTCTGGTGCAGGAGGGCAGGATTAACTTTCAGTTTCACACCCTGGAACTCCAAGTTCCAAACAAGGTTCCGTGTTTCTCAGGTTCAAGATACTGTCTTGGCTTCTAGCAGGTGAATACAATAAGAAGCTAGAATCTGTAGGTCCTCCGTGGGTGAGCCACAGGGGCAGAGGGTTTCCAGGTACCCTCTGGCTTCTGCTCAAAGTCTTTACTCTCCCTAAAGAATGGCTGTGAAGGCTCAGGCTATGCAATGGTCTGGGAATGGAGACTTGGAAGAGAGCATTGAGGTTCCCCCGAATTGCAGTGCAAGCCTTTAGCCAGTGAGCAGGTGGCCAGAAAGAAAAGGAGGGAGATTGCATTGAGCGGGTGTGATAAGCAAAGGGTGCTGCTGCAGGATACCCGGTCCAGCAGCTGGTGGGCTATGCCCCTCCATCAGTCCTGCTTCAGACTGAACGCATTCTCCCGGAGTTCAAATGGCGAGGCTCCATTTCACCAAGATCATGGTATTTGGAAGTAATTAGGCTTAAATGAAGCCATGAAGGTGAAGCCTCCACGATAGGAAGAAGAAACTAGGGTTCGCCTCTCCCTCAATGTGAAGATACAGCAGGAAATTTACAATCTACAAACCAGAGAGGGTTGTCACTGCCTCACTAGACACAGAATCTGTTGACACCTTAATCTTGGAGTTCTCAGCCTCAGAATTGTGATCAATGTTTGTTATGTAAGCCATGTAGTTTATGTATTTTGTTATAATAACAATCCCACTGTCTGAGTCAGGTCTTAAAGCTCTCTGTTTTTTTCCCCCACTAGGCTTTGTAGGGCCAGAGGAGTCCAAGTTATTGTCTCCTGCTATCTATCTAATACTACTCCGAGCAGTGACCTCATGGCTTAGTGACTTTGCCCAAGTCAGGACAAAGTCTTGACTCTAAAATCAGAAAGACATTGGCTTTCATTGCTCATCATGTCCATTTGTACACAGGAAAGTAGATGACAGAGGTGCTACTCAAATAGCCCACCAAGCAAACTCTGTGGAGATAAGAGGGCTGGGGCATCCTTGAGCACACGTTGGGACTTCTGGCTTACTTTGTAGAGACACATCCAGGCCCTTGCACATCAGAGTCGGTTCCCTTGTAGCTCTTAAATCCACAGGCAGTGTTTTTCAGCAGTAGCCCTGTAAACAGCCTCAGTCCGTGTTCTGACTGGTCTTTCTGACCAGCATGACGTTGGAGAAGCTACTCCACATCTTTATGCTTGTGTTTCTTCCCACAAAGTGCAGGATAATATTGCCTTCCTGAGATGGTTGTGAAGGCTCATGCTTCCCCCTCCTTCTCCCTCCAGGGAATTTCGCAGTTATTAACTGTTGTGCTCTGAAACTATTGTTTCCGTTCTACTCCTCTGAACTTTGCTGTCCATGTTAACCAGCCCTGCTGAGCTCACAGCCCACAGAGCGTACATGTGGTATGCTTTATTTTGTCAGCATGGTGTTTATTACAAATCTGAGCTTGAGTATGTTTGATGGCCACACACTCTCCAGCTTGCTAGTCCCCTGAGCCTCATGCTTGAAACATTTATGGTACGTGTCATGTCCCTGTAGGTCCTGTTTTGCAGGTTTGTAACTACTTGTCGTATGGAGATAAACTGGACAGGGTAGGAGTAGACCACATGTGTGCAAGAAAGCCTGATTGCAGAAGTGAGGACAGAAGTCTGGAGTTGAAGCACGATTAAATGAAGCACAATTAATAAAAATGCAGAGTCAGAAATTGGGGTTCCACATGAAGATCCAAAAAGCAAAACAGTCAGCCACCGATTCTTACCTCAACTTCAGTCCAAAAATGGTGATCCTGCCTCCTGGAATCTCAGAAGAAGACTGTGTCTGAGAGCTGTCTTCTGCCACCCCTGGACCCCCGTTTTGTAATCATCTCTAGGGCTGGGATTAAAGGCATGCCCCACTTTCATTAAAGGCATGCACTGCCCAGTTTCTATGGCAACTCGTGTGGCTACTGGGATTAAAGGTGTGTGTCATTATGGCTACTGAGATTAAAGGTGTGTGTTACCATAATCTGATTTGTAAGGCTAACTGGTGGGACTATTTTACTCTCAGATCTTTAGGTAGTCTTTGTTTATTAAAATACGGTTGAAATGTGACTACATGGAGTCACTCTTGAAGTGCACTGTGACAGAAATACATCACTTCCCTGCCTCTTCTCTCTGGCTGCTTGCGAGGCTCCTAACAGCAGTTTCAGGAGCCAGACAAGCCCCGAGCAGTGATTACTCATGTGTAGGTTCTTATGTGCATATGTCCCTATGCACACTCATGCACGTGTGCCCACATAGATGAACCCTCAGTCCCGAGCCATGATGTGACTGCCCTTGTGGCTGCTATACATTTTGCGATTTTGTTTTTAGTATCCCCTTTTGATTCCCAGGTGGTGATTGGAGCTTCTGTTTCTGCCAGCATCTTTCATTCTGGTACTTTCTCTTCCATGGCAGCTTAGGTCCCCAATGTGGGGGTCTGGGACCAAGGCTCCCCACTGATGGATGGCCAGTTCCGGCAGGTCAATTTCCCCCAGTTCTGCTAGGATGGAAGGGTGGTTTCAACACTAGCCACAATAGCTAGGCATGAGCTGTCAGGCAGCCATGGTTGCACTGAAACTTTTAAGCACATGCTCTGACTATTAAGACATGCACATCTTTCCCTCGCTCTCTGGCTCTACAGTAAGTACGTAACAGGGCTGGCTCTGTCTTGTCCTTGCCTCAGATCCCTCCCTGCACTTGCTCCTTTAATGTGTTTACTTTGGCATCTGGGTACTCAGATCCATCATTCTGATGGCCCACAAGGCTTTCTCTCTCCCTCTGAAGTGTTTTGTTTTTAAAAATAATCCCTCCCCAAACCAGCCTGCACATCTTCCATTCCTTCAGAGCAATAGATATCACTGCACATTTAGTTCAAAAACTCCACGTTGAGTCAGGGAAGGGCAGGTGGTCTACCTCCCTCATCCTCAAGGTCCTTATAATATCTGCAGACAGTACAATAGATTTTCAGCTGGGGAGGTTTCTAGTGGCAGAACTAAACAGAAAGAAGAAGCCAGGGTAGATGGTAGAGGAAGCGGGTGGAGCCTATATTCACAACTGGCCTGAGACACTTTCTAGCATCTTCTAGGACACCAAGATTACTCATCTGAGGTGATGGTTAGTTTTAACACAACCTAGAGTTACTTGAAGAGAAAACCCAAGAGAGAGATTATCTTGATCCGGTTGATCCGGTTGGCTTGTAGGCATGTCTCTAGGGGATTGTCTTGACTGCCTTAACTGATGTGGGAAGATTCACCCCTATGGAAGGACAGCTTTTTAAGAATTTTTGTTTGCCTGGCTTTCACTCTTGCTACCAAGTCCATCTACTCTGTTGCTGTTGATTCCTCTGACATATTGGATCCGACTTATTCATGTTCTCAGTGTGAAATGAAGGTCAGCGGCTTCCAGAAATCCCCCAGGCCCTTGACACCAGATTGGGACTACTGAGGCATGAAGCTCATGGACTAAACAGGTACTGGGTTCTTGGTATGTCTTGTATGAGACAATCCCGTGGACTACTCAGGCCATATGGTGTATGCCAAAATTATAGCATTCTTTTAAAAATATATTTATTCTATTGGTTTTGTTCCTCTAGAGCTTCCTAGTGCTGCGACCCTTTTAACACAGTTCCTCATGCTGTGCAACCCCCAATCATAAAATTATTTTGTTGCTATTTCATAACTGTCATTTTTCCACTATTATGAATTGTAATATAAATATCTGATATGTGGGATACCTTTTATGCGACTGCTGTAAAAAGGGTCATTTGACCCCCAAAGGAGCTGTGACCCACAGGTAGAAAACTACTGGTCTAGAGAACCCTGACTAATACACATATCAACCAAGCTTTGTTCATTTTCTTTTCTTCTGCAAGGATGGCTCCTCTGACTAGGTCTGGGCTAGATTCATGGGAGAAAATTGACTGTGGGTTGCACTATCACGAAGATGCTTAGCCATGGTTGCATACCAGTCTTTCTGAAAGGATGCGAGATCCTTCTCCCATTTTTCCCTCATCCACCTGGGGCAAGTCAGGTCCAGTGAAGACAAAGATCTGTTTCATTCAACCTAGACGGTGGGCAGCCAGATTTAAGCTAAACTGGTTGAAGGAGAGAGCTTTGGATGGTCTAGGTCTTATAAGAGCAAGCTTTGACCCTGTCCCCAGGATTCTAAAACCTATCTGACTAAATCAGAATCAGATTTTAGTTTTATTAACGAATATACATTACATGAAGTTCAAAGGGTACAGAAGGGTATGCAGTGACAATGTAAGCCCCCACTCATATCCCATGTCCATTCTCCCAGTTTCTTTCCCCAAAGGCAATCAGTGCTACCAGTGTCTTACATGAATCTCTGAAAGGAGTGTGTATATTTCTTGATGTATAATTTATTTCTTCAAAATTATGCTGGCATTCTAAATGAAAAAAATTGTCTCACATTTTATATTACACATCTTGAGGATCATTCCATATTTGGAAACAAAGAGCTGCCTAAATATAGTACCAGCTCTGAAAAGTGTCATTGCACCATGCTCTTTTTTACTATTGAAAATAGCTTTTTCTCTCATCCAATACATCCCTACCACAGTTTCCCCTCTCTCCACCCCTCCCAGCTCAGCTCCTCTCCCTACCTCCCCTCGCCCCCAGATTCACCCCCTTCCATTTCCCTTCAAGGCCTCCAAGGGACAACAACCAAACACCACAAAACAAGACACAAGAAAACAAGGCAAAAGCCTTCTTGTTGAGGCTGGACAAGGCAACCCAACAGGAAGAAAGGCTTTGCAAGAGCAGGTAAAAGATTCAGAGACAAACCCAGTCCCACAGTTAGGAGTCCGTTAAAATACCAAACCAACAACTGTAACATATATGCAGAGGACTTGGGGTAGACCTATGCAGCCCCTGTGCTTGCTGCTTTGGTCTCTGTGAGCCCATATAGGGCCTGCTTAGTTGATTCAGTGTTATATTCTCCTACTGACCTCCATCCACTCCGACTTTTACAACTTTTCCTTCCCATCTTCTTTGGTGTTTCTAAAGGGGAGGGACCAGATGGAGACCTCCAATTTAGACCTCTCTCTGCATAATGTCTGGCTATGGGTCTCTGTACCCAGATGGAAGCATCTGCTGCCAGAGGAAGCTTCTCTGATGATGTCTGGACAAGGCGCCCATTTATGATTATAGCAAAATGTTATTAGTAATAATTTCATTGTTTTTTTTGGGTGCCAGTTGTATTTGGTTCTAAGCTAGGTCTCTGTACCATGCTTTAATTTAGTTCACTCTCTACTGATGTCCCTTTGGGCTGATGTTAGTCCTTTGCTTTTAGAAGAGCTCTGTTGCCTCAGGTATCACAGATAGTAATTTGTAGTCTAAAGCTAGAGGTGGGTATGCTGAGTCTAAAGACATTGCCCTTGGAATCTTGATACCTGCCGCTTCACTGTCATCTACAGGCTCTGAGTTGTCTTCCCAGCAGTACATAACATTGCCCACATCTGCACCAACAGTATGGGAGCAAGATTTTTGACTCTTGCCAGTCGACTGACTGATGATATTTCATTGAGGCATTAATTTAGATTCTTATGTAATGAGACTCTTTTTTTTCAGACACTTTTTTATTGTTATTAAAATATTTTCCACCTCCTCCCCTC